>JAENPR010001281.1:0-179633 GCA_018135685.1 Themeda triandra
ATGATGTGGATGTGAATGGATGTAAGGTTTACGGACTAAAATCACATGACTATCATGTTATTTTGCGGCTGACCCTTGCCCTTAGTTGCAAGGCATATCTTGCATGAAGCTGTTGCTAGACCATTGATTGAGCTTAGCAGGTTTTTCAATGCGCTGTGTTCAAAGGAGCTGGTGCAAACTCATTTTAGAAACACTAAGCTCTTCAATTGCAGAGACTTTATGTAAGCTTGAGATGATATTTCCACCAGCATTCTTTGACATTATGATGCATTTGCCGGTTCATTTAGCTGAGGAGGCTAAATTTGGTGGACCTGTGTGTTATCGGTGGATGTATCCAATCGAGAGGTATCTACGTACACTTAAAGGATATGTTAGGAACAAGGCACATCCCGGGAAGGTTCGATAGCGAGAGGGATATATCTTAGGAGTGCATGACATTTTGCTCGGCTTCTAGAAGACATTGAAACGAAAGCTGGATCGGCCAACGCGCCATGAGAGGAGCGTGGTAAATGAACCACCGGCTGGGTCTAGCATAGTTGCAGCATCGACTACAGTAAGAAAGGCTGCAAATTACAGCATCTTCCTAAATCTGAAATGCTGTGGATGCAGCACTATATGTTATCAAACTGTGATGAGGCACTGAGATGGATCAAGTAAGCTGTTAGAAACATTTTTCTTTGTGTTTTTACACAGTTTATAGTTGAATGTATAGTAATATGTTTTTTCCCAAAATAAATGTATAGGGAGCATAAGGAGCTGTTGAGAAGAACTAGCGCACAAGGCGTTGATAAAGCGTCACAGGGAGCATTTTGTTGGATGGTTTGAACATAAGGTGAGTAATGTTATAATATACATGAGAAAAAAAATATTGTAGGCTTTCACTTTTAAAATATTTCAGTCCTTATATTTTTTCTTGTGTGTAGGCCAAGGTACTTTATGAAGAACGGAAGATCAGTGAAGAGCTATATGACCTTTCACAGGGTCCTCATTATGTGGCTCGGGTTTTCAACAGATGCGTAATTCATGATTTTTTTCGAACAGCTACTGTAGAGGCTAACTTCAATACACAAAATTCAGGAGTTTTAGTGAAGGGTGATGATAGATGCGAGCAATATGGATTGGTACGGTGTCCTTAATAAGGTAATCGCACTAGATTTCCCTAGTGAAAAGAAGTCATATTGTTTGAGTGTGATTGGTTTGATGATCCTGCCGCATCAAAGAGTAAAAGTAAAGGGTTCGATGAAGGGATCAATATGGGATTATAGATATTGATACAACTCGTCGTCGATATATGAATGATCCTTACGTTCTGGGACTCAAGTGGAGCAGGTTTTATGTGAAATGTGCAAATAAACCAAACCGGAGAGCAGTGTTGTTAGAATGAAGCCTAGGACCTTGTTTTCCATGCCAGAACAAGGAGCAACTGAACAACAAGGACAGATTGATATTGACTCAGTCAATGTAGGTGTGAAGGACATGGACATTTGTATCCAGCTTAGAGAGTTGACAAATTGGACAAGGAATGACCTCGATGGAGTGACTGGAGATGCCAGCATTATTCAAAGTGCTATACCTGTGCCAGAACCAGATCTAGATGACATACCGATGATGATGATGATGAGAATGATGACACCTACATCAACGACAGGCATGTTGCACCTGTGAACACTTTAGGCCAGGGAGAGGAAGATGAGCTTTTTACACAATTGTGATCCTATATGTATTAATGTAATTTGGTACCTAGTATGCAATCTTTTGTTTAATTTAGACAGTGAACTGAGCTTGAATTATGATTTTACTTTAATTCTGCAATTTAAGTGTGCTGGATGTCGTCAGGTGTTACTTCAATTCTGCAAGCTGAAATTGCCAGCCATTCGTTGCCTTTTCCTCTGTGATATATAGTGGATTCCTTAGTTTCATTTCTGATAGTATTTTAGGTGTTGATTTCTGCTCATATCTGTAAGTGAAGCAATAGCAGTCAGATTCATGTAGAAATGAACAACAGATTCCTGTAGAAATGAACAACACCAGTGATAGTATTTTAGGTGCTGATTTCTGCTCATTTCTAAAAGTGAAGCAATAGCAGTCAGCTCCCAGAAGTTACAGATGGATATGTCTCCATTAGATATTTCCTCTAATGATATTTCGGGCTGGAGGGGATTGGGGCTTATTCTCTAGGTGGGCTGGGTTTTTCCTTTTGGTGGGCTGGGTTTTTATGTTTTTCTTTAAATGTGCCGGTGGGCTTAATTACGTCATTAACTTTTCTTTTAGCGCAACCAAAAATAGTCTAATGAATTCTCATAATTCATTGGTGGCAATAGAAGCTAATTGATGCAATGATTTGTTTTCTTGATGCAACAGGCACATGAGCTATCACAACAAAGGTTAAGTTTTTGACAACATTAATTCATGGTGGCCACAGGCATGCATAATCGCAACCAATGAAATATTCGTGAAACAAACACAAATCAAGCGCAACGAATTGGTGTTTTCTGGATGCAAAAGGCACATGAGCTATTGCAACAAGGTTAAGTTTTAGACAACATTATTTCATCGTGGCCACAAGCAGGCATAATCGCAACCAACTAAATATTCATGGCAACAAACACACATCTATCGCAACACTAAATCGATATTATCGCAATGCACAATTAGTTGTGGCAATAGGTACCCAAAAAGGCAACCACCTTGTTCACTGTGGCATTAACACCAACTAATTGCAACGAATGTTTCAATAGACGCAACCCACATTTTTTGTGGCCATAAGATCCAGATATCGCAACCCATTAATACATTGGTTGCTATAAAACCAAATATTGCAACCAAATGTGTGGTGTTGCGAAAAAAAATGGTGCTCTAAGGGTCAATTCCTAGTAGTATAATGTTTCTTCATTTATGTTCTTGCCAAGTTCATAGAGCAAACCCTTGAATATTTTATTCATGTCGGCGGTCTGAGACACCGAAAAAAAAGCACAACAATCAAATAGTCCTTTGATCTTCTCATACACTGCTTTGGCGACAGTTGTTTTTCCAAGACCCCCAAATCCAACAATGGAAACTATCTTGCATTGCTGCAAGGGCACTCCACTCTCTTCCATCAGAATCTTGATTAACTCATCTCTAGTTTCATCAATGCCAACAAGCTCTTTCGCCTCTGTGTACTGGGAAAATAAACGTGGGTCGACCGCAGTAGCTCTGGCTGGCCTCTCAACACCAAGGTTAAAATCATACCTGCGACGCCTCTCATGCACCTCCACAACTTGACTCTTGATGTCTCTGATCTCAGTAGCAATCCCATGATGAATCTTAGCCTTCCCAAACAAACCCACATTTCTCTCCATGAACTTCCTGATGCCATGTAGCTTGACCGAGTCATTGCCCTTGCCCCTCACCATGAATATATCAAGCTGATCCTCTACATCATAGGACAGCTCCCTCAAATCCTTGGCCCAAATCCTATCTTGAACGTCAAGCTGGTCCACCGGTGTATTGGAAACCTTCTCTAGAGCACCCTTCATGCTCTCAAGCTCCGCTTGCAGGAACACGATCTCCCCCTTCACCCCCTTTTGCAGCTTGTACTCACCAACAAGCAGCTCGCCGAGCTTGGTGATGACTCTTGGCAGTGCCTCCATGGATCTGCCTCTGGGTGAACGACCACGAGCTAGCTTGCAAGGAGCAATGGAAAGCTTGCTCTGTCTCTCAGAGTATGTGGATACTGCGTGAACACTGGTAGTGAGTGCCTGAGCAGCTTCTGGGCAGCTTAGTTAGCGTGCGTTCCGCGTTGGCAGCCTTTCTGGGACAGGCTAGAAGAAAAATGCTGGTCATATGGCACCGGCCGAGTCACTAGCTTTTCATGCAGCAAACTCGTTGGGAGAAACGTGGACGCACGTTCCTTCCTTGAAAAAGGAGTCGCGTGCTGCAACTTGTTGCACGAAAAACATTAAATTTTCTTTTTGGTTGTTGTACCTCCGTACCATACGTAGTGGGTGAGGGACTAAATTTTTTTCCAAAGATTCCTTCCATAACAAGCGTCGCAGCCTGCAGTTGATTCCAGTGCGTATGGATTCTACTAAAACTTGTGTGTGTGACTTCAATCCAAGTAGTTTTGCTTCCAGCGAAATTCATTTTCTCCAAAAAGGAAACAAAAACGATCCTGGCAGCTGATCGAGTTGTTGACTACTATACCGAAGGTCTAAACTAAATGTTTTTCTTTGCCGTGAGTTGTTCCAATAAAATGCCATACAAGCTGACAGCCATGAGAAAACGAGCCAAAGCTCTAACATTGCGAGGATATAATGATCACGATTGAAGTTGAATCACCGGAGACAGTACATATACTGAGAACATGATAAAACCAATTGCACTAAACAGGAGAAAAAGAAGACCCTACAAACAATCCTACTACTAAAAAGGACCACAGTAAATCATCAAACTTGGCATGCGCGAAAACCACCACCCACTCCTTCGTGTTCACCCGGAACTTCGCTCGCCCCCGCATGTGCGTGTTGGACCCGGCTACAAACGGTCACATCTGCCTACGTCGCCTGAGGTCACGACCGTTCAGCACGCGCACTCTGCCTTGTGGTCGAGCCCAACAGTCAAATGTAGGCAGACCAGGGGAACGATGGGGCAGGGTCTCCGGGGAGATGCGCCCTGATCGAGGCGGCCGAGGCCGCCGCTGCGGAACACGGAGAGCCAACCATGGATTCGCGACCTCTGACCCAGAGCCTCCGACCAGAAACGCCAAAGGAGTTTCTAAGAACATGGTCCACCACAGTAACAGATCGCGACCTCAAAAGGGGTGAAACTGTTGGGACATGGTTGTCTACAGCGACGGAGGCCCAGGTCATCGCGAGCCAGAGACACAGGTACTAGATGACTGACTCTATAACAGGCCCTGTTTACTCTTTTGTCTCCCTTCGCAAGTCTTAATAGAGTGTCCTCCGGATCAGTGCGTCGGTGGGGGACCGAGACCGCCTCGACGTTCCTGGCGACGATCGGGTGCCCAACACTAGGGATTGTCACTCAAAGATAAGTGGCCAAAAGTCTGGCCACCAGGGCTGGAGGCCCACGCTGGAAGACCCAAAGGAGGCGAGCCTGGCCTGCTGGGCCATTGCTGGACTGGACATAGGGGCCCATACACAGAGGTGGTTCCGGAGGAGGTTACCGATGATGTCCCTCTGAATTATAGAGAGGAGATAATGTGGAAGCAGAGATCATGGGATTACATGGCTTTCAGAAGGAGATAAAAATACTCGTTTCTTTCACTTGCGGGCTAGCCAGCGGAGGCGGAGAAATTTGATTACTAAACTAAGGAAACCTGATGGTCAAATGACGGAAAATGAAAGAGAGATGGCTGAGCTCACATTGGGGTTCTATGAAAACCTCTATCGATCGGGAAAGGTACGGAGGATATGGAGACTCTCCTTGGGACGGTTCCTAGAAAAGTTTCACAGGGAGATGAATGCAAGTTTACAAGCCCCTTTAACTAAGGAAGAGGTCAAGACAGCATTATTTCAAATGTTCCCTACAAAAGCGCCTGGTCCGATGGTTACCCAGCTCATTTTTTCCCGAGGCAGGATTTATGTGGGGATGAAGTTTGTGAGGTTGTCTTTCGTGTGTTGAAGGAGAGGATGACCCTTTGGTGATTAACAATACTTGTGTAGTATTAATCCGAAAGTGGAGAAACCGGAATGAATTGGGGCGAGTTCAGCCCAATCGGCTTGTGCAATGTGATCTATAAGATAGCTTCAAAAGCGCGTGGCTAACGAGTTAAGGATTTGGCTATCGGAAATTATTTCGGAGGGGCGATCGGCCTTTGTGCGGGAAGACTTATTACGGACAACATCTTGTCGGCCTACGAATGTCTTCACTTCATGAAGAGAAAAAGGACGGGATAGTAGGTGTTGTGCGCTTAAACTAGATATGAAGAAGGCATATGATCGGGTGGACTGGAATTATCTCCGCGGTATTATGCTGAAGTTGGGTTTTAGCAGTACATGGGTGAATATGATTATGAGGCTGGTGACATCAGTCTCTTTCTCGGTGCTATTCAATGGTGAAAAACTAGAAAGCTTTAGACCAACTCGGGGGGATTCGACGGGAGATCAATCTCTCCCTATCTTTTCTTGCTGACAGCAGAGGGCCTTTCGTGCCTGTTAAAATCAAGAATTCAGTCATCGAAACTAAGTGGCATTAAGGTGGCTCCGTCGGCTCCGATGGTGAGTCACACTGCTTTTGCGGATGACGACTGCTGTTTTTTCAAGGCAAGTAGGGAGAATGCGGAGGAGGTGAGGGACGCCCTTCACTGTATTGTCGACTTCGGGGCAAATGGTTAATATGCAAAAATCATCTATCCACTTCACAAAGGGTTGTAGTTCCCAGGTGAGGGAGGAGATTAAGGGTTTACTGGATATACACAATGAAGCACCGAACGAGAAGTATTTGGGTATGCCAACGGATGTGGGCAGTTCGGCAAATGGGGCATTCAAGTACCTAAAAGACGGAATTTGGGGCAAGTTCAAGGTTGGATGGAGAAGTGTCTATCGGCAGGAGGAAAGGAAGTTCTTATTAAATCGGTGGCGCGAGGCTATTCCAACCTATTCTATGTCGTGTTTCAAATTGCCAAGAGGCCTTTGTCGGCATGTGGATAGCTTGTTACGCGGCTTTTGGTGGGGAGTAAAAGGGAGCGTCGTACATGTTGGGTAGCTTGGGAAGATATGACAATGCCGAAGTATATGGGTGGCCTGGGCTTCCGAGATATGGAGTTGTTCAATTTGGCTCTTCTCGCTCGCCGGGCGTGGCGAATCTGCGGGACCCTAATGCACTTAGCTCTCGGATTCTCAAAGCGGTCTACTTCGCGAGTGTGATTTTTGGAAGCGACGGTGGGCTCAAACCCCTCGCGAACTTGGAGATCAATAATTGACGGAAGGGACACTCTAGTTCGGGGGTTGATTAGGAGAATTGGCACGTGGGGGAAACACGTATATATGGGCGACGAATTGGCTACCGAGAGATGGCCTAATGAAGCCGGTGTCTTTGTGTCAAAGATGACCCCCTCAGAAGGTTAGTGAGCTAATAGACCACACCTATCGGAGATGGAACAAACAGAGATGGTAACCGATTTCTTCATACCGATGGATGCCGAGACTATCTTAGGTATCCGCTACGCACATCGAGAACAAGAGGATTTTTGGGCATGGTATTATGAGAAATCGGGGTTCTCCCGATCAAGTCCGCTTATAGAATCTTTGGTGCACACGAGGGAAACAAGGACAAACTGGTTAGAACATAAGGCGGGCGAGATCTAATACAAGGGAGGAGGAGAAGGAGTCGGCGGATTTGTGGAAGATCCAAGTGCCGTCGAAGGTGAGGGTTTTTATGCGGCGGCTAGCACGCCATTCTATCCCTACGCAAGATGTTCGATGCCACGAAATATGGCGGAGAACGGTCGATGTAGTGTTTGCGGCAATTTGGATTCCTGGAAGCACTCCTGTTGGAGTGCCATATGGCAAAGGTTTGTATGGGCCTTGGAAAAGGAAGAAATCACTGAAGCTCTAAGTATGATAAATGAAGGGACGGCGAAAGCATGGCTAGCGAAAGTGTGGAAGAACATGCCCCATGAAGCGATTATTCGGGTCATTTTTCGACTATGGGCGATTTGGCATGCAAGGCGAATGGTGATCACGAGAATGTATTCCGAGGAGTCCGTTGTCAACGCATTGCTTTGTGGAGAGATATGCGGAAGAGATTGAAATAACCAAGCCGGTTCAAAGGTGTAATGGGGAAGGCCAACCAATAACGTCTTTGAGATGGATACCCTCCCGGCGGGGCTTGCAAAGGTGAATGTGGATGCGGCTTTGGCAAAGAATTCCCGTTCATTCAGCAGCTGCTGCGGTGGCAGGACGAGGCCGGAAATTTCTTGGGAGCATCAGTACTAGTTTTGGATGGGCTAACCAATCCGGAAGTGGTTGAAACGATAGCATGCCGGGAGGGCATGGCGTTAGCTGCAGACCTGGCCATACAGAGGTTCAGGGTGGCGAGCGATTGTATCAATGCCGTGAAGAGTATTCATGGAGAGGGGATGGGACTGTATGGCTCAATTGTGAAAGAGATCAAGGCGACAAAAGCAACCTTCTCCCACGCGGAGTTCGTCCATGAAAAAAGATTGTCGAATGAGGATGCGCATAGATTAGCAAGGGCCCATTGTGTCAATGGCTCCGGGTAGACATGTTTGGTTTACGTCACCACCTGATGGTGTATGTAATGCTTTGTTAGATGAACTAATAAAGGGTGGAAGTTTCTCAAAAAAAAAAAACTAATGAAGGAATACTAGACAGGGGCTCACGCTTCGCGTGGGCTGGGAGAAACGCCAAAAAAAATAAATAAATAAATAAAAAATAAAAAAAAATAAATAAAAATAAATAAAAATCAGGAACAGTAACGGATCCGATAAGGAACAGGTGCGACCCGGTTGAAACAGTGTCGGCACGTTAGTGAGTGAAAATGAACCCGTTTAGGAACAGTAACGGTTCTTTTGCGAACAGCGAACCCGTTACTGTGGATGAACAGTAATATCCGTTATGGAACAGTAATCTGGACGCTCTGCTCCCGGCAACTACCTTGGCGGATGAGTACTTTGTCGGGGACGACTACAGCTGGAACCTCAACGTGGACTACGACGACTGGGCCATCTACTACAATTTCAAGGTCAACGACACGCTCGGTATGTCACATTACACGTCGTTATGCGTGTGAACAACGCTGCGTCTGTACGTCCTGCATGCACGATGTGCACTCGCGATTCACCAACTGACTGACGCAGTCGGTACGCACCATGATTCTTCATAGAGTTCGACTACTCGAAGGGCTCCCACAACGTGGTGGTGGTGGATGAGAGGAGCTACGAGACGTGCACCGTGCCGACCAACGCGCGGACAATGACCTCCGGGGCTGACTTGGTGGTGCTGGGTTTTGCCGGCAAGGCCTTTTTCATCAGCGGCATCGGGGACGACTGGGTTCCGGTATGAAGCTCGCCATCAATATCAAGTGATGTGATCAGATGGATAGCGCGTGCGTGCCTTGGAGTCGTCTTGAGCGCGTTGCATGTCGCTTGGAATGCTTGCTCTCGCCTCTCGGTCACGACCATCATCCGTGCTTGACTGGAAGCCTGAAGAGAGTACATGACCTTCAGGTTTTAGAGCACAGATTTTAATTTCGATAGATATATGTATCGACAAATAAATGCAGTGGCATATATTCCTGTTGTTCCAAACTATAAGACATTTTGGCCTTTTAAATACAATTGCTTTCACTATGCATTTAGGTTGGGATTTGCTCATTTTCCTATACATGAGTCCCCTGATTTCCGGTTATGTCGAACCAACATTTCGTGTTCCCTACCCATATATCCCGTTGTCCAAACGCCAGATGGCCAGTTTATATATTCTATTTTTTGGTACCCTATGGTGGCATTTGGGCCCACAAAATAGAATAACCCAGAAGCAGTGGCCGCGAAGCAGTGGCCCGTGTGGCCACACATCCATTCACGTTTACTAAAAGAGCAGAAGTTACTATCCACTAGCTACTACTTTACTGCCGAGAGCTCTATAATTCAAATTTTGGCCGGTCGTTTTCTTTGGCTTGTTTCATCCACGCTCATCCTTGGTAGTAATTCTTGTTTATGACAAATATGATTTTTTTCTTGATAGTTAATGTATACTATACTTGCTTAAGAATTGTGCTGCGTCAAGCAACCTCTCCGGATGTTATGAGTTGAGTAACTAATTAAGTGGACTCAGTGAGTGACGGCACCGGCACCCGAAATAAAGCTGGCATTTTTTGTACGTAGCCATTCCCAACGAATGACCAATACATATACTAACTCGTTCGTGCCTTTGGATTATTGGGCGAGATGTTGGAGCAAACCACCAACTACCTCAATTTGTGAGCATGGTTCGACTTGGGCACCAAGTTATGCTGTATAAACTGAAACAGAGCACATAAATGCAATGCATCCTGTCCCATCACATGAAACAGAGTATGCAGAAACAGAGCACATGCGGAGAGGACGCTCGGAGTTTCATGTATCTTGTGCACGTAACAGAGGATATAGAGACAGAGCATGCGTTGTAGCTGCAAACAATAAAATGCAACGAGCGGGAAATCAACGCAAATTTCTCCTTTTTTGGTCGCAAATGGTAGACTCCTAACAAAATGAACAATGAAATGAAATGTAGTACAAACTAGGCAAATTATCACAGCTCGCAAATGAGATGTCACCAATATTTTGGTGATAGAATCTAAAACTTGAAAAAAAAAATGCGATTTCCAAAAATAGAGTTGCAATAAAAAAGCTGTACATTTTTGGTACCCCATGCCCAAAGACAACTCAGTAAGGACGAGGCAACCAAAACAAAATGTACAGGTAGAATCTGAGCACTGTTATGAGGATTGTTTTGTTCATGGTTGCTGCTAAATTGTACTTCTTCGTGAGCACACATCACTAATGAGAAATGTACAGATATAATCCCTCTGTGTAGGACTAATCTACTACTGCACAGAAGCATGTTGCCGGAACAACCTTTTTTTTGTGTTTTAACAGACACCCAACTGACTTAATGCAACACATAACTTCGAATTGTCAGTAACCAAGTCACTGATTGCAGCTTGCAGGTTCGTCAGACCGTGCGTTATTGCACTATCAGTCCCCAAAGGCAACATCTCCTTGTCTGCCACTGTCCCTGCACCACATGACTGATGTCAGCAATTGATCTAAGTAAGGTTAAGGAAATCTGAGCTGCTTGCAAAACAAATCACATAACAGTGCTCATGTTCAGTTTAGTCTTTGTTTGGGGGTAACAGAAAAATAATTCACAGCACTAACAAGTGTTGAGAATGCGTAATTAGAGGGATACTAATAATACCACCAAGAGAGTAGCATGACTACACAAACACACACTTTAGCAGAGCCTAATCATTGCACTATGATTGGTAAAATCTAGTTCTTTTGAAAGACTGGTACTCATAGCACTGAGTCTGCAACTGATCATAAGCATTATGATAAAAAAAAAGTATCCATATCAATTATGATAAAAAGGTATCCATACCAATTATCATAAAAAAAAAGCATCCATACCCCCAATTGCAAGCTTTATCAGGGGCATAACAGCCGGCAGCAAATCTTTCACCAAACCTCTAGAACTTCAGCTACTTCTCAAAGCAAGCTTTAGCAGACAAGCAAACGTACCATAGTATCAAGTCCGCCTGCAGCCACAAAACGTCGAGCAGGAACCGTAAGTCTGTTCAGGCGGTCTGCCGTCGCCGCAACACCCAGTCGCTTCAGCCGCACCCTGAGAATCAAGTCCTCTTGCAGCCGCAGTACGTCAAGCAGGAGCCATGCGCTCACCCCGGCGGTGTGTCGTCGCCGCACCACCCGGTCACTCGCTTAAGCAGCACGTACGCTACAAAAAACACTGCACTCACCTCCTTGATGCCACCGCCGACCTCACAAAGCCCCACCTCGCCCGGGTCGTCCAGGCGGTGTTGGGTGCCGGTGACGGTGGATGCGGCCCTTCGAAGACCGTCGAGAGGACGTGCGCTTGGCCACCAGGAGCTCCGCTCAATGCAGCTTTTTTCAAATGAAACCAACATAAAGGCGTGGATGATTTGGATGGATTTTAATGCCATGCTCCAGCGCAGCCTCCAATTCCTTCTCCTCCTGCTCATTGCTGAAGTCTTCAGAATGAAAATCAACATAAACCCGCTGGAGCGAAGCAAGGTTGCCTAGGCCTAAGTCGAGAACACCACTATATCTGCTGGCGATTTCTCTCACCCCTCGTACGGACAGCTTCAAGTCAAGCTCTAGCTCTCTAAGACTCGGCATAGCTCCATGCTGAAACACCACAGGTCCTCTAAATCCCCAGAACCTGCATTCTCTCAGGCACGTGAAGGAACCGGCACCAACGAGGAATTCCCCAAGGACTCCGAGATCCTCATGGTCCTGGTCCACGAGACAGCATTAGATCGCGGAGAGCAGGCAACTTCCCGAGCATGTCGAGATCGGCCTGTTGTATGTCCCTTACGGAGATGGATAGCGTGGAGAGGTTCGGCAGATGTGACGGATTTATCCACACCGCGGTGTTTGGAACGAGCAGCCATCATATGTCCCCAAACGCCGGAGACATCGAGGGGCGACCCAGGCATCCAATCCACCCATTTTCCTCTGATCACTGACCTCTATGGTAAGATCTTGGATCTTTTGCAGCTTGTGTAGGCACTCGACCAGCTTGTCGTCCCATTCATCCAATGTAATATGGAGTACCCTCAGCTTCGTTAGCTGACCCAGCTCTTCTATAATGTCTATGTTGGATTCATCAACACCTAAAGCTGACAGGTCTTCAAGGCTTGTTAGGCTCCCAATACCTTTCGGCATCCTCGTTGAAAATTCCATGTTCAGACACATCAAACATTTGAGCTGAACAATATTTGATGGCAAGCAAGAAATTCCATTTGTCATGATATCCAGTATTTGAAGATATTGCAAGTTTCCTATTTCTTCAGGGAGCTCCACAATGCGTGTGTCACCTAGTCCAAGGTACCTCAAGTGAAATAGATTCCCAATGCACTTATTAAGGTTGTAACCATGTGAAAGATCACAACCTTGCAAATCCAACACACGTAAAACTTGGAAACTGCTCATGGCTGGAATTTGACTAGTGGTCGATCGCAGGACAATAACTGACCTTACTTGTTGCAAGCTCCTATGTGCTAGAATCGGATAATCATCTTCCTCGCCTTTTTGAAAGGATAGCCTCCGAATCTTACTTGATGGAGACATTTGTTTCTTACCACTTAATATAGTAACAAAGTTTGCGTCACTTGATATGGAGCGAGATAAGATCAAGCACCATGTCATGTACACGACATCCATCTACCATGTCATACTCATCATATACGGCTGGATCATACTTGTTTATGAGCTCATTAAAGTAGCTCTCACCGAGTTCAAATAGGCTCTTCCCTTGTTCTTCACATTGGATAAAGCCTTCGGCTATCCACATCCATATCAAACGATCTTTTTGAACTTCGTAATCTTACGAAACATACCCAAGTATAATAAGCAAGCCCTCATATGGGATGGCATATTATAATAGCTAAATAATGAGAATCTTTCTCATATTCTCCACATCTAGGTTGTGCTCAAGACCAGTTCCAATAGCATGGTAGACGTCATACCAGTCCATCTTATTTTTTGGTTTACAAGCTAGCAGACTAGCCATTGTAACAACAGCCAAGGGTACACCAGCACATTTCTTTAGTATTCTATTGGATACTTCAGCCAGCTCCTCATCAGGGCACTTTTCTATGTCTTCAACATTGTCATAGTTTTCACTACCAAATACTCTTCTATATAGTAGTTTCCTCGAGTTATTCTCAGAGAGGGCTTTCAAGTTGTAAGGACCACCAACTTTTTCAGCAACACTAGCAATACGTGTAGTTGTAATAACTATGTGTCCAAGATCATTATCAGGCAACGCACATTTAATCACCTTCCAAGCTGAGATATCCCATATGTCATCGATAACTATGAGGTACCTATACATTACTGTAAATTATCAGTCAAAACTATAACCTAGTTGGAAATACAATTAGAATCAATTGGATTAAGCTACAAACACCTTAAGCTGAGATAGCTAGGTTCAGTTCGGTTAGCAAGTATGTAAACAAAATTGTCCTTTTAGAATATACTTTGGCAAATACAAAATAATTGCACCTTGCAAAAGAAGATTGTTGTCACTGCAATTTCATTTCCACTCACCAATGATGTGAAAAGCTTAAGCATATTGTTCTCTCACCAAGACATGCATGAACAATTGAACCTTGCTCACTCATAGTGTGCATACACACTTTTATCAAATAGAGAGCGTAAAATAAACTTCATATGTACAAATTGATGGCATAAATGCTTCCGTACCTTTTCGTTTGGAGGAATTCTCTAACAACATTAATAACTTGCCTCTCATCCAATGTTTCTTCATTGATGTTCTTGCCAAGACCATACAACAAACCCTTGAATAACCGTGAGGTCTGGGGTCTGAGACACTGAAACAAAAGCACAACAATCAAAGGATCCTTTAATCTTCTCATACACTACTTTGGCGAGAGTTGTCTTTCCGAGGCCCCCAAATCCGACAATGGAAACTATCTTGCCTTGTTGCAAGGGTACTCCATTCCCATCCATCAGTTCCTTGATTAGCACATCTCTTGGCTCATCAATTCCAACAAGCTCTTTTGTGTCGGTGTATTCATGAAATATACGAGGGTCCACCATAGTAGCTGTGGTAGGCCTACCAACACATGGGTTAACATCATATCTGCGACGCCTCTCGTGCACCTCTAGCACAAGGTTCTTGATATCTCTTATCTCAATAGCATTCTTATGGCGAATCCTAATCTTTCCTGGAAATTTGAGACTATCAATGAACTTCCTCATGCCATGCAGCTCGGCTGACCCATGGCCTTTTACCCGAACTATAAATGTGTCAATCTTGTCCTCTATATCATAAGCAAGCTCGCTCAAATCCCTAGCCCAGATCTTGTCTTGCATGTCAAGCTGGTCTGGTGGCGTGCTGGAGACCTTCTCAAGGGCAACTTTTATGCTCTCAAGCTCAGATTGGAGAAACCTAATCTCTCCCTTCACGCCCTTTTGCAGGTTGTACTCCCCAACGAGGAGATCACCGAGCTTGGCGATGACGCTCGGCAGTGCCCCCGTTACTATCTCCATGGATGTTGTCCTGGACCAACGCAAGAAGAGTCAGGAACGTGCGGAAACAAATGTGCCGCAGATGTGCTTGATAAAACTCGGCGGCCTAATAAGAGTAGAAATGAACTCTAGGAGCTATTCGGATATGGGCAGAAAAGACGGATGAGCGTCAGCTAGGACTCACCCAGTCACCGGTCACCGGCAGTCACGAATCACGCTCCCCTTGTCGCCGGATTCGAAGTTGATTCAGCCTGCAGCACCCAGCCTGCCTTGGAAGTGATCCGACGAGTTAGGACTGAACTCTAGGAGCTATTCGGATATGTGCAGAAAGGATGCAGGAGCACGAGTTAGGACTTACCGAGTCTCACCGGCCGCTGCTAGTCACGAAAGAGTCTCACCGGCCGCTGCTAGTCACGAAAGACACTCCCCTCGCCGCGCGATTCGAAGTTGCTTCTCCGAGCAGCACCCAGCTTTGCTGCTCAGCTCTTGGCTTTCGCTACTGCCTTGGAGACGATAAAAGGCGAAGGGAAAGCAAATGAAATCAATGGAAGATAAGATGCACAAGGGGACAACAGGATTAGATGCAGCTACAGGAAAAAGGCAAAATTATTGCTCCTCCGCATCGTCTTTTGTGCAGCTAGCGTGTGTGTGTGTGACCCATGGCATTGATGCCCCCTCGTCCCGTGCTTGCCTCAGGGTCCCATGGGCACTGAGCCAGCTGAGCATGGACAGTGGGACTAGTCGAGAGGAGTGAATGATTAAAGGCTTAAAGCCAATCAACAGTGGTGGTCCGCCTGTCGACTCGAATCAATCATGCTCATCGCTCGTTTGCGACGGGGCTCGCCGTCGGCACCAGAAGCTGCAGAGTGTTGCAGCCAGCGGCTTGGTGCTCTCAACAAGTCTGGGCCATTTCACTGTTCCGTTGATGTATTACAGGGATCTTTGATGCGCCAATTGGGACTGCATGCTTTTCCGTTCGATGGCCACAACATCTTTTTTCTCCACTTCCGTGTGTCGGTCTGGAGCAGAGAGAAGTGAGCCAAGCAGAGCTGAAGAATAAAGGCATGGGAGAGGCTGGCTCATGGCTCTGCTTTTTCATCAGTGGCACCAAACTTCTAGAATCGACGCGTAGAACAGAGCAAATGAAAGAAACAGACCATGCGGTCAGTAATAGCGGTTAAACTCACTGCCTTAATTATTTGTTTTTAAAAAAGAAGAAGAAGAAGGCCATACTAGCTACCACACATGCACTCTTAATGAAACTCGGGTGAATGGCCCAATTGTGAAAAAAAAAATTCCATGTAGACGAATTATTTTATTGTTGTTCACCAAACAGGATAGACTCCAAACATCATTCATGTGACCATACTGTTGAATCGATTCAGTGTACTAAAAAGTCAGCAAATGAATTTGCCTTTTGAGAGCCTGAAGTATGCAAAATTGCAAACCAGCCAGCTGTACGCAACATTTTCAGGATTGTCAACAAACCCTACGAACGTTTACATATCTTGTGCAGAGCTTCTGCAAAATGCTGCCAACAAGCTCCTATGAATGATGTTGAGACATGGAAACAGGATAGACTCCTATGAACGTTTACATATTCGGTCACGACAAACGTGGAAATTCAGCTGTGCAATTGCAATTTGCATTAATGTTTTATCAAAACTCAGCTGGAGGTGGAAAAAAGGTAGCCCATGAGAGCTTGTTGAGACATGTATTGTGTATATGGCTTCAGTAATGCTCTCAGTAAGACGTCTGATTAGTCGGACGGTAAGTTTTGTGGGCTACAGCCCACTAGACACGGACGGACACGCGCCACCAGCGCCGAACGTCGCGCGCCTCCAGCGCCGCACGTCGAGGCGCGCGCGACGTCGCGAGTCGCGTCTGCTGCATGTCCAAGCAAGTCAAGTACGCTGTCCAAGCAGTACGCTGCTTTCACTCATCCTTTTTCTGTGCTGCTATGCTCTACCGTACACCGTCTACAGCTACAGCATTACCAACAGTGCTATCACTTCCTAGGTTTTCAGGGATGTCTGAACAGATGTTTTTGGGTTGTTGCATCTCGTTTTTTAGGTTTGTTTCAACCAATATTTTTTTTGTGTTTTCAATAAAATGATTTTTTTGGTGTTTTCAATAGGTATTTCTGTGTTGTTTCAATAAAAGTCTGCGGATTATTTTAACATATGTTTCCGGATTGTTGCTATAAGTATTTTCAATGGATGTTTCAACTGAGATATTTACAGGTTATTTGAACAAGTATGTTTTGGTTGCTTCAACATATATCCCTGGGATGTTTCAACCGACGATTTTTGGGTTGTGGCAATAGGTATTCTTGTGTTGTTTCAATATATGTTTCCAGGTTATTTCAACATACGTTTTTGTATTGTTTCAAAACTAGATGTGTTGTATATCCAGGATGAGATAAATATTTTTTTTAAAAGTATCAAAATATATCCATGTTGGGTCTTGTTTTGAAGAGCTTATTACTAGAAACACGATAGTGCAATCAGATTTTAATTATGATATTTTGTTTATGAAATATAACTTTTTCATTTACATAAACATGAGCAAAAGCAAGGCACAGCAACAGCACACTAGCAACAGTAGCCGGCGAGCAGGTATAGGCGCGTCACAGCATCATGCATGTGGGGTGAGTAGTAGACGCAGGCCCGGTCTAAATTTAGACACGGCATCATGTAGTGCAGTGTGCGGAGCACCAGGCGACGGGCATGCAACTCGTATTGTTTGTGGGCCGGTTTCGCTGAGTTGGGCCGCGTGCACGGCGTCCTACACGTAGGACGTCCGAGCGGCAGCTTCACCCATATGGCTTGTACACATAGGCCTACGGGCACGGCATTAGCATGGAGCGTGTGCGCCGTCACCACCCACTCCCCCTACGTGCACGATGTGTGTGGCATGATTTCGGTTGGCAGGTCAACCTTGTTCTAATCTATTTATATACATTGAGATCGACATGATTCCCTATTGGCTCCCATTATCTCTTTCTACATGGTATCGGACGCTAGGTTCTTTGTTCCTGAACCGCTCACCGCGCCTCGCGCAGCCTCGTCGTGATCGCCGCGATCACCCTGCCCACCGCTCGCTTTCTTCTCTGCGGCCAACCACTCCTCCGATCCCATTGATTGCAACCCTCTCTTTGATGATGAGGTCGTCTCCAACTCCTCCCACTCCTCGCTCGACGGCGAGTCCTTCGCGGCCCCTGACGGCAACTCCTCCCACTCCTCCCCACTCTGCCTACTTCTGTTCTCCAGACGGTGAACATCCGTACCCATGTTCCCTTTGTTCCTTCCCATGCCGATGCCAACTATGATGAATGGCGCTACTTCATGGATGCTTTCCTTGGGAAGTTCAGCCTCACCGATCACATCTCCGAGCCGCTAGCTGCATCTCAGTGCCACGATTCTGATTGGCATATCGTGGATCAATGCATCCTGAAGGACCGGAAACGGCGACCAGAGGGGGGTGAATGGGAGCCTCAAATTTCTTTTGAAATATTTGGCCTATGTCCCAAAATCACCACCAAACAAATAAAATCTCCAAATCTAAGATACTCGCACCAACCGGTGATGTGAGTATCTAGATAAATTCTTTAGAGCGATAGAAACCCAAAGCAACAGACGGAATTGAAATCGGAGTCCAGAAAACCATGTTACACGCAAAATAGGAAATCAGACCTAGTGAAAATTCACTGAAAAAAGCAGGAACTTCGTTCATCCATCAGCACAAGTATAGTGCTTGGCTATCTGTCCAGCAAGTAAACACAGGGAATAGCTGACCACAAAAATCAAGAAAAAATTACTAAACTGTGCACAAAACAAAGAATCACAGCTAGAGAAAATTTACTGAAAAATCAGCGAGATAATTCGTTCATCCATCGGCGCGATGCGGTGCTTGGCTATCGTTCAACAAGCAAACACGAGAAAATAGTGACCACAAAAATCAAGGAAAAAATCCAAGAAAAATAGTGAAGAAGAACAGGAACTTAAGATTCAAAATCAAGACACCATGATTGAACACAAGAGGCAAAAGAGAGCTCGAACAGTCTGCTGTATACACCTGCTGACTGTACGAGATCTCGAAAATCACAAAAATAACTCAAGAATCACAGACACATGATTAAACCCGGAGGAAACAGCTGAGACTAGGCGCTCAGCTTGCCACGCACACTAGTTCGAGTACAAGTCAAAGACTTGCAGACCTCTCTCTCACACAGCAGCTAGAGGAAGGAAAATCCTAAAAGGAGAAATGAAAATGGAAGAGGTGAGGGGGGAGGGAGATCCTCATCCATTATTTATAGGGGTAAGCCTATTTTACATTCCTTCTTTGCCCTTGGATACATGAAGAGCTAAACCACTTAGCCAGGGGCATAAGGGTCCAACTCAGGCTTCTCTTGATCCGACGGCCACCGCGCCTCCTCACCTGTAGCCTTGCTTCCAAGCAATCTCCCCGATGCCGCCACGTGCCGTCTGTCCGCGCTGGACCACCCCGGTTTTGAGGCGTAAACCAGGAAAACCCGCCATCGATGGTTTTAAGGCGAAACCACCAAACCCTCCGCGAGTAGTGTAGCCCGTACGCGTCCCCCGCCGTGTACACTTACGTTTGTCGATGTCCTAGCTGTCAGCCACCACGGCTGGCCGCCCGGACCTCAGGTCCCTCGATCCAAGCCTCACGTCTGCCCTTCACCGCACCCGGTCCGTCAGCACGGCACGCCCTACTTGATCTTCACCAACCGTCGACCACCGTCTCCGAGCTCGACACTGCAAACAACACAAGCCAAGAGACACCAATGTTTGACACGAACCACGTGCCATCGGTTAGCAGAAACACACGCACACACGCTATTGTGTTGGCACGTTGATAATCACTCATCACAAAAAGTCCATACTATGGTTATGGTAAAAACCATATGTCCCCAATCTCCCCCTTGATGAGTGCATTATCAACACCAACACAAACCAGAGACAACTCATCCAAATGATCAAGAGCCAAAGAGAAGCAGAAAACGGGTCATCTGTAATGAGCAAAGCAAGATCACAACTTGGTCCCCAAAGACATGGGCAACGGCTCGACGCGACCAAGAAAACCAAAGCTAGCCCTCAAGAAGAGGCAAAAGGCTCAACACCACTAGCAAAGCACAGAACACCTAAAAAACGGCTAGACCCTCAAGAAGAGGCAACGACTCAACACATCTAGCAAAAGCAATTCAAAACCACTCGGAGTGCAACTCCCCCTTGACAAATGCATCCTCACAAATGAACTCTCTGGATTTGTGGATATTTCTCCCCTTGTTGGCAAATGCACTTATCAAGATCAAAGCAAAAGAGAGGCGCAACCCCCTCAAAACATGCCATGAAAGAAATGCAAAATGTAGAGCTTCAAAAGTATAGCAATCCGAGTACATAGATGATCTAGCAAGTATGGCAAGTGTATAGCAACAAGCACATGTCAAAGCCATTGCCCAAAGCGATCAAGTGAAACGAAATATGATACATAAGCAATTTTTTGGATCCGTTTTAAGCATTTTTATAAAAACAGGGGTTCACCATCAAGTGTAGCACATAGCGAGACATAAGCTGAAAAGCAACCCGGTTCTTTTGTGCACCCCAAGGGACTATCCCATGCATTTGCCTTGTCAAAGGCCTCACCGATCCCTTATGCTTGGTCTTTTGCCACAGGGTCACATAGGCACTTGCCAGTCCCTTATGCACTCAGTTGTTTCTTTCCCCTTGTTTTGTTTTTTATTTGTTTTGTTTTAATGACCATAAAAAGAGTCTTTCTATTATTGCCACAAGGTCACGTAGGTGCTTAACCAGTCAAGTAAACAAAGCATGAGCCATAGTCGCTTAGCGTACACAGAGTAGAACAAGGAACTTCACAAACCTATGCATGCTAAGGACCAAACTGGATGGTGAACATTTTCAAGTTTCATCATGTATTAATCAAGTTCACATTCTGAAAAGCAGGCTTAGCTCATAACATGTAACAAGTGATCAAAAAGAGCCTAAGCTGCAAGCACTATTATGTATAAACAAGGCATACTAGCAGGAGCATAGATGTAATCAAAACTGCTATAATCATGAAGCTCAACAAAAGTACTATGATACATGATGAAATGCAATATGATACAAAAGAACAAAAAGAAAGCCAAAGAACCAAAAGCAAAGAAGAAAGCTAAAGAACACTGTACATCAAGATATAGCTACCCTACTCTAAAAAGGGTAGCTAACGCTCAACTTCGCTCTCAAATGGGCAAACTGGGTTTGGTCGAGGGGCTTTGTGAAAATATCTACGAGCTGGTCGTGGGTTCGAATGGGCTGAAGGTCTATGTCTCCTTTCTCTTGGTGGTCTCTTAGGAAATGATAGCGGATCTCAATGTGCTTGGTTTTTGAGTGGAGTACTGGGTTTTTGGCAACGCTTATGGCACTGGTGCTGTCACAGAAAAGTGGCACTCTGCTGAAGTTTAACCCATAATCCCTCAAGGTAGCAACTATCCAAAGCAACTGAGAGCAACAAGCAGCGGCAGCGACATACTCAGCCTCACAAGTGGATTGAGAAATAGAAGACTGCTTGCGAGAAGACCAAGAGATCAAAGATGAACCCAAAAACTCATAAGTACCCGAAGTAGACTTCCTCTTGACTCGATCACCCGCATAATCAGCATCAGAATAACCCGAAAGAGAGAGTCGAAGAGGTCGAGTACCAAAGACCAAGCTCAGGTGTGAAGCGTAGGTACCGTAAGATGCGTTTGACGGCCTGTTGATGTGAAGTGCGTGGTGAAGACTGGAAGCGTGCGCAGAGGCAGACCGCAAACTAGATGTTGGGCCTCATCGCCGTCAGGTACAGCAACGACCCGATCATGCTGCGGAACTCTTTCTGGTCCACTACTACACCTTCTGAGTCGGCGTCCAACGCCGTCGTGGTCGACATGGGGGTTTGAAGTGGCTTGGCATCACCCATGTCGAAGCACTTCGGCAGATCCTTCGTGTACTTGCCTTGGTGTACAAATGTCCCATCCCGGGTTTGCTTGACTTGCAACCCGAGAAAGAACGTCAGCTCGCCCATCATGCTCATCTCGAACTCCCTGCTCATCATATCTGAAAACTTTACAACAAGAGCATGTGAAGAGCCACCAAAAATGATGTCGTCGACATAAATCTGCACCAAGAGAGTGTCATTTCCATGCTTGAGGAGAAACAAGGTTTTGTCGACCGACCCCATGGTAAAACCCTTGCCCAACAAAAAGGACTTCAGTCGCTCATACCACGCTCTCGGGGCTTGTTTGAGACCATATAGGGCTTTATGGAGTTTATAGACATAGTCGGGATGCTTGGGATTTTCAAAACCTGGGGGTTGCCTCACATACACCTCCTCATCTATGAACCCATTCGAAATGCCTTGTTTACATCCATCGATACGGCTTGAACCCTTTCGAAGCCACAAAGGCTAGAAAGATCCTAATGGCTTCTAAACAGGCAACAGGAGCAAAGGTTTCCTCATAATCTATCCCCTCTTTCTGGCAATACCCCTGAGCAACCAACCTAGCCTTGTTTCTCACCACAACCCCATCCTCACTCTGCTTGTTTTTGAACACCCACTTAGTTCCTATGGGATAACACTGAGGTGAAGGTGGCACTAAAACCCACACTTGGTTTCGCTCAAAGTTCTCAAGCTCCTCATGCATAGCATTGACCCAATCTGGATTAGTTAATGCCTCAACCACTTCCTTGGGCTCAAAATTGGCAACAAAAGCAGAATGTGCAAAGTGTGAAATCTCATAAGATCTGTTGCGAGTGACGCGCTCATTTATGTTACCAATCATGGTTGAAGGAGGATGGCGGTGCTGAATGTGCCGAGGTGCTTCCCTTGATGAAGTCGCCTCTCCCTCAACAGTAGCTGGAGCTCCCTCAGGTGCAGCTGGTGCAAGCTGAGGAGCCTGGTCGTACGGCCCCCAAGTGGTAGAAGGAGTGGGAGTGGGGCCGTCAACCGAAGTAGTCATCGCAGGGTCAACTGGGGCAGCCGGTGGAGTCGGCTCGGGATCACCCCAATCAGCATCGTCCTGCTCCTCCTCCACAAAAATGCTCTCATTCGTCTCCTCATCACCTGCATGCTCAAAAACAGGAGAGGAACAAGGTGCGGTCTCGTCGAAGGTGACTTCACAAATCTCCATGACACAGTTAGTTTCAAGGTTAAGTACTCGATAAGCATGCGAATGAGATGCATAACCAAGAAAAATCCCATCGAAGATCTCGATTTAAATTTGTCTAAGTTTCCTTTCTTCAAGATAAAGCACTTGCAACCAAACACCCGAAAATGGCTCACTTTAGGCAAACGGCCAAACCGCAACTCATAAGAAGTCTTCTTCGTGAAAGCTCGAAGGAAAATGCGATTTGAAACGTGACACGCCGTGTTGATTACTTCGGCCCAATAGCGCCTAGGAGTCCTATGCTCATCGAGCATCGTCCTGGCCATCTCAACAAGGGTCCGATTCTTGCGCTCAACAATCCCGTTCTGCTGAGGGACATACGGCGAAAAAAATTGATGCTCAAGACCTATGGATGAGAAGAAGGTCTCAAAATGAGTATTTTTTAATTCAGTGCCATTGTCACTGCGGATAGCTCGCATGGCATGCTTTGGTAACTCATTTTGCAACCTTAAGATCAGGTCATGAACATGAGTG
Source organism: Themeda triandra (assembly GCA_018135685.1). Lineage (NCBI taxonomy): Eukaryota > Viridiplantae > Streptophyta > Magnoliopsida > Poales > Poaceae > Themeda > Themeda triandra. The sequence continues at coordinate 23,463 of JAENPR010001281.1, forward strand.
AAAGCCTCATCTTTAATCTCCATAAAAAAGACCCTCGAATAGAGAGAAAAGTCATCAACCACGACCAACACGTACCACTTGCCACCATCTGACCAGAACCGAGCTGGACCTACAGTGTCCATATGTAAAGCTCGCCGGGCCCCTTGGTCATCACCAGTTCACGGGAGGATGAGAAGCTGCAATCATCTTCCCATGACGGCACGGGTGACAAACAAGATCCTTCTCAAACTTGAGCTTGGGCAATCCTCGAATTAGATCAAGTGAGCTCAATCTTGCAAGCAAGTCAAAACTCAAGTGACCAAGTCTGCGATGCCACTTCTAGAGCTCAGAGGAGGAACTAGCCATCAAACAGCGAGAAAGACCAAATGAGCGAGAAAAATCAGCTCGAAACACTTTCCCAAAATGCACAATCAAGCAAACGAGGTTTTCCTGAGCATCAAGAACACGATAAAGTCTTGGCTTAAAATGAACCTCAAAACCATCATTAAGAAGCTGAGAAACAAAAAGCAAATTGAAGTGCAAATTTGATACCAAAGCCATATCCTTAAGCACAAAGTTCTCATTCAGGCGAATGGACCCACGCGAAAGCACTTTACCCTTACTGTTATCTCCAAATGTAATGTACTCACTACACTTCATTTGGGTAAGGCTGGAGAACTATTTTGAGTTTCCGGATGTGGCGAGAGCAACCGGAATCAATGAGCCACGTGTTCTCCAGCCCTTCATCCTGCATCAATAGTAAGACATGGGATGAGCAAATGATCCAACACTGGGGTTAGTAAACTGAGGAGAAAACCAGTGTTGGATCATTCGCCCATGAGAAGTGTTAGCAAAAGCACCATACATGCCACGTCCCATTTGAGTGGAGCGATCACCACGATGAGGAAAACGTGGTCCGCTTAACCTGTAAGACTGAAAGCCACGGTCATGAGATCCAAGGTCATAAGGAGGACCTGAACCCCGCTGGGCACGACCACCTCGTGGTCTCGCACCTTGAGGCATAGGTCCTTGAGGGTGTTGCACCTCTAGGCCTAGCACTGTGCCTCTGAAAGCATGGAGCAAACACACCACGAGTATAGTTATGGAAAAGCTCATACTCATGCCGCTCATCTCTCTTCCTCCGAAAGCAGAACTCAAACAAGTGACCATCATGGTGATAATAATCACAGTGATACACCTCTCTCTTGGATGGTGGTTGACTCACTCTCTCATGGGTATGGTTCACTCTTTGGGTTTGCTTGTTCTTTGGAGGGGGTTTAATAGAGATGTCGGGAAGTGTGTCAAGTGGGTTCCTTAGGTGGTTTGGTTTTGGAGTCCACACTTGCTTTGGATGTGGAGCTTTGGGAGGTTCCTCAAACACACCATTTCTCACATCGGGCTTGTTAGGCTGTGGTGGAGTGATTTTGATCAACTTGGGAGAAGTGGAAGGCTTGGTGGATTTCTCAGATGCACTCATACCACTGTGATCACCAACCTTACCAAAAACATTTTTACCCTTCCCACCTGTAGCAAAGCCTAATCCCGTTGTGTCAGTTCCCCTCTTGAACTGACTCATCATCATGCCAAGCTGCGGCTCACTGTAAGACAACCAACTAAGCATTGACTGAAGATTTGTGATTTCTTCTTCGGCCCTTTTCTTGTCATGCCTACAAGAGTTCAATTCTAGCTCCAAAGCCTCGCAACAAGCACATCTAGACACTTGACTAGTTTTCTCTAGCATGGCAATCCTAGTCATTTTCTCACCTAGCTCAGACTTCAACTCATCCCAAGACTTGCAGTGACCCAAAATGATAGGCTTAGCTCTAACCTCATCAAGTTCATCTAACAAAGCAACATACTTGACCGCAGTCGGCTAGATTTGCCATATGAACAGCACAAGCATCACACTCAGACTCATCAGAAATTGCTACCGACCCCTTGACAAACTCAAGCTCTTTGACTGCAAGCTCCCACTTAGCCTTAAACTCTTTTCTCTCACGAGCAGCAAGTCTAAGCGGTCTATATTGACTAAGCAAAGCATCACCCATGGACTCTAGCTCAATAGTAAGAGACTCGAGATTTTGTTCTACCTCAGGCTCGAGGTCGACGTTCTTCTCAGTGCTTGTGGTAGACTCATCGAGTGCCATGGTGCAGTAGCCTCCAAGCTTGGAGTCGGCAAAGAAGCACAGCCCGTTGAACCTGTTCTCGACCTTCCGCTCGGCCTCATCATCACTTAGGGGTGAGCCGCTGTCGGAGTCGTCGTCAAGGTCGCTGAGCGATGCGAGGATGGCTCGCTGCTTCGCCTCATGCTTCTCCAGGTACTTCTTCTTGATAGCCTCCTTGTCGAATCCTCCCTTGTACTTGTACTTGTACTTGTGGGAAGAAGACTCGTGCTTGTCCTTGCGCTTGCCGTAGTCGTTCTTGTTGTAGGAGTTCTTGTCAGCCTTGGGGCAGTTGGCGATGTAGTGGTTAGGATCTCCACACCCGAAGCAGCCTTGCTTGGTGATGCCACGCTGGTGATTCAAATGGTTGTTGTGAAACCGTGAGAACCGGCTGATCACCAAAGCGAGCTCGTCGTCCCCAAGAGCCTCCATCTGCTCCTCTGTAGCTGAAACCGAAGACGACAAGGCAAGAGACAGCTGCGAAGGGTTAGTAGAAGAACTTGAACCTCCTGTACCTGAGACCAAAGCCATGGTAGGGGTAGATGGATTTCAAATCCTCGCCTGCGTCTGGTGATCAATCTCGGTGGACTTGAGCTTGCTGAACAATTGGTGTTGGCGGTCCTTAACTCGATTTTTACCCACCAATTATAGATCATTTTGGGAGAAATAAATATTTTATTACACATATATCTTTACTATTGACCTAGTTCCACTTGTACTTGGAGAAAATATTGTTTTGCAGAATTTACACCAAGTGCAGGGATTTCTGGAATAAAAAGGCGCTTCTCGGAAGGCGTAAAAGGACAAGGAGAACAAGGCAGCCCACCTCGGGGTCGAAGTGGGCCAAATCACCAGCACAGGCGCAGCCCAGAGGACGGCCCAGGCCCACACGCCAAAGGCATGGGGCACGCGCGCTCCCCCTGCTGCCAGGTGGGCCCGGCCAAGGTGGTTGGCCTTCTGCCATCTGAGGAAGGACGGTTCCGCTGGTGCTTTTACCTCCCTGCCCCCGAACCACCTTCAGGAGACTATAAAAGAAGAGGAGAGGCCCCCCATCAACACACACACACCATTTGGAGCTCTCTCTACACCTCTCACTTGTTCTTTTAGCATTAGTGTTAGGCCATTGGAGCTAGGCAAAGCTACTTGGAGAGCTTGTCTCCAGGAGGAAAAGCTACATCTTTGGTATAAATCTATGGAGCGTTCTTCCTTAGTCAAGTTCTCATTACATTTATATAGTCTCTCATATGAACTAGAGTATAGTCTAGAGCATGATATATTCAGTGATCGAGAACTAGGCCATAGTTCTTGTGAGAGTTGTTCATCGTGTTCTACATTGTTCTTCATTGTTCATATGTTCTACTTGTTTAGATTAGATTGTAGAAGAGGAATAGCGGTTCGATGTGCCTTCGGGTTTGCCTATGTCCTAGCTCGTCCATCCGTAGGGTGGGAGTCCTGGGGGATGTAGGTAGCTCCTTAGTATACGGACGTGGTGTCCGGATGCGAGGGAACCTTTGGATATGTCGGCATGCCACGGTTGAGGTGGTAGGCGGCAGGTGGTGACAGCCCTGTCCGTCCCTTGTAATCCCCCACGTTCGCATGTTGAGTAGGAGTTCGTAAATGCCGCCATCGATTGGCATACCAATTGCCGCGGTCTCCCCATATTCCTAGTCTATAGTCGAGTCTTGACTAGTATAACATGTGGAATTAGCTGTTCTAGCATTGACTATATAGGACCTGCCTGCTCCGCGTAGATTATTCTTTATTCTTTATTTTACCTTTATTCCTTTGAGATTGCTCTGAGTGTGTGTCCACTATCCAAATTACCATATGCTTACCCCTGTATAGCACATTTGTCGGTTTCTCCTCATGCTAGACATTATATTCATACCCATGCTAGATACTTAACACCCCATGCCTTCCTTTGGGAAAATATAAATAACGATACCCTGAATACTTCCGGGTGAAATGCTGCAACGATAGATCCGTGCGCTTGCGGATATTATTCTAATAGGATGTGATCTATCTGTTGGCAACTCTCGCATAGTTACTAGAACTTGTTTCTAGTAATTGTGTCGAGAAATGCCAACGTGCGTTTCTGGCGCCGTTACCGGGGATGGGCTTTATGTCTGTTTTTGGTAATCACGCTAAGAAATGCCAACAAGCATTTCTGGCGCCGTTGCCGGGGAAGGCATGGAAGTTAAGCATCTAGCAGCATGGGTATGTATATAATATAAAATGAGAAATGACAAATATCTATGTAGGCTAACTTTTATGTTTTCTCCTGTTGTGGATGAAAACAGGATAGTGTATGTCTGGTTTCTCCCTGCCGAAAAACTTCATTTCAAATCCGGAGGCACTCCTAAGGAAGAACAGGACTCGTGCCTCTTCTTCTTCTGCCACTCCGCCGACAACTGAACCAGTCATCGTCGCACCTACCACACCGCACTCCATGGCCAAGTCTCTGCGCGAGTTCTCTGTCCCCAATGTTGCCAACATGCCCACTGGGCCCGCTGTCAATCTGGGAGACAAGAACTTCGAGCTTAGGACTGGGCTCATTACCATGGTGCAGGCAAGTTCATTTTGTGGACTGCCTAGTGAGGGCGCCAACGCCCATCTTCAGCGATTCTTGGAGATCTGCGACACCATCGTCATCAAAGATGTCGCACCAGATGCAATCAGGCTCAGGCTCTTCCCTTTCTCCCTAGTGGGAAAGGCGAAGACCTGGTTCTACAAGGACAAGGCCGCTGTTGACACATGGAGCAAGTGCTCCACCGCGTTCCTCGCTAAATTCTTCCCCATGGGCAAAACCAATGCCCTACGGGGAGAATCGCCAACTTCCGGCGGAGTCCACTGGAATCCATCCCCGAGGCATGGGAGAGGCTCCAGGAGTACATCCAGGGATGCCCTCACCATGGGATGTAAAGTTGGCTGGTGCTCCAGAACTTCTACAACGGGTTAACACCCATGTCAAAAGGGGCACCTGGACGCCGCCGCTGGCGGTGCCTTCCTATCATTGGCTGTTGATAGTGCCACGGCACTAATCAACAAAATGGTGGAAAACCAAGCTTGGGGGGAGGAGCGTGCCCCCACTAAAGGACAAAAAGGTATGCATACCGTGAAGGAGGCGGATATGCTTGCCGCAAAAATAGACCTACTCCTGAAGAAGATTGACGGTGGTGCCATCAATGATGCATCCGGCACCGTCAACGCCATGGACGCTCGGGAAATGACTGTCCCGAGACCCGTGGAGAGGCCGCCTACCTCAACAATGGGTTTCGCCAGCAACTAGGAGGAGGAAATGGCTGGAACAACCAGTCTCGTCCTCCATTCCAAGGTAATTCGAATTACGCCTCCGGGTTTAATTCGAATCAACCTTCATTGAAGGACCTAGTTTACGGCCAAGCCAAGATCAACGAAAATCTCACCAAAAAGATGATCTAAAACGATAAGATCTTGGAGAATATGAATAGCAAGATAGAGGGTCTATCATCCACTGTCAAGAATCAGCTGAGCTTCAACAAGATGATAGAGACCCAGCTCACCCAGATTGCCGCAGCAATCCCAACAAACGCTGACACGAGTAGGATCCCAGGGCAACCCGAGGTCCCGCCCGAGTCAGTGAACATGATTACGACAGGGTTTGGTCACCCCTGTTAAACCAAGCAAGCTTGGGGGAGGAATAAGATCACCGACAAAGCAGGTCGGTAAGTATTTTCTTGCTACTCGAAAAAAAAAAAAAAAAAGAGAGAGAGAATAAAACTTCTTCTTTTTAAAAAAAAGAGAAGAAGTTTTAGTTTGAAAAAAAAAAACATTTTCCAAAACCGCCGGGCGAAGCCCCAACCGCTAGCACCAAGGGCTAGCCGTTGGAGCCCAACGGCCAAAGAGGAACAGCAGTGGGGCCCGCCTGGGCGCGCGCACGCCCGAGGCGCGCTCGCGCCAGGCCTGTGGCCGTGGGGCCCACGCCGGCGCCCAACGGCTCCTAGCCGTTTCCCCTTCCCCTCCATGCTGGTGCTTCGGCTATAAAAGGAAGAGGGTGGCCGGGAGCTCAAACCACCTCCCATTCTCACACCTCTCACTCTCTTCCACCCCCCACTTCCTACACCACAAGCTTCCACTAGCAACTTTTTAGCAAGAGCGTAAGCGATAGAGCAAGTTTCGGGTGTGGAGAATTAACTTTCACTAGTTCTTTCACACCCGAGAACTAGCCACCTGAGTAGTCCGCCATGAGCGACTACAGTTCGTGGGGGTACGGTGAGGGCTCAAGCTCTCACCATGGGGCCCCCTACGAGCCTGAAGTGCCCAAGTCTGAAGTGCCCCAGGAGGAAGCAACACCTGCGACTCCTGAGCCCGAAGGAGTCTACGCGGTTGATGCCCCGCACCTCGACTTGGAGGGTCAGCAGGAGCTGCAGAGGTACCGCCACCTCAAGGATCGTGTGTTCAACCACACGACGGTCTACGACGCCAACCTCTTCGAAAAAATAGGTATGACCCCTGACTTCGAAACCATTTGGAGGGCTATTGGTTGGGAGAGCATCGAACCCATCGATGAACAAGGTTCGCGTTTCTTGACTATCCAGTTTCTTTGCACACTAGATTATGATGACGAGCATATCTTCTTCCGTTTGTTTAGCACGAACTATCATCTTACCTGGAGGGAACTTGCTCATCATCTAGGCTTCAATAGGAAGTGTGCACTTAAGCTAGACTCAGCCATTCCTGGTTTTGATCGCAACTCTTTTTGGGAGAGGATTTCGGGTAGGGTTGAAGTTGGACCTTTCAAACCCCCTAAACACACAGATCTAGCATCCTACCCTTAGACTCATGCATCGTTGGATCTCAATGACCCTGTTTCCTGCTGGCAAAATTAGATGGGTGCATTCGGTAGAGCTTAAGCTTCTCTTCGCCATTGTTCATAAGTTCAAGGTCGCTCCTGTGAGGGAGATGTGCCTCCACTAGCTAGATATGGTGAGGAAGTCTTATGCTATCGATTGCACCTCTCTTGTTACTCGCATTGCCAATGCCGTTGGAGCACTAGATGGGCACGATGTTGAGTATATTCCTTTTGAGCGCCCGATTTGTGACCTGCGTGTCCTAATCCGTGGCCATACCCTGAAGGCTGATGAAAAGGATCATATCTGCTTTTTCTTCCCCGGTTATATAAATAAGATTCGGTTACCTAACCCGAATCTTTATTTATATAACTGTGACGAGCTCACCTTTGATTTAAAGACTACAGAAGAAGCACGCAGGGAAGAACTCGAACTGAGAGCCACCAGAGGAGAGGCTGAGGCCACGCACGGCGACGCTCCCGCAGCCTCCCGCCAGTATGGCTATGCGGGATGGGAGGCCTACGGGGCTACCTGTGCTACTCGGGGTGGGAGCGGTACCCTCGGCCGGCACGGCACCACCGAGAGGGCATGGTCCGAGGCAGGGACCGACGAGTGGGAGCGACAGAGGCGGTACACTGTCGACTCACCACCACAGGAGCAGGAGCCGACACTGGCCACGGTCCACGCACGCATTGGACAGCTGCAGGTCCAGACGGACGACATCAGGAACACCCTGGGCAACATCATGCATTCGACGACCCAGTGGCAGCAGCAGCGCGGGCAGCAGTTCGACGCTCTCGCGGAGAGCATCCGCGCGCAACAGGAGCAGCAGAGGGCCTACTGGAGGTCCTAAGGATACAACCCTAGGCCATGAGCTTCAGGACAGCTTGGGGAGGACCCCACACGAGGTACTCGCATTGCATATTTAATTTCCTGCAAAAATTTTATTTTCTTTTTAGCATGTTTAAATTCAAGTTTCTTATCTTGCATTGAAAATCAAAAAAAAAAAATATTTATTCCACTCTATATATGTGCCATGAAATGTTTAGTTCTACCCTTGTTGATATGATTAGTTGCTCTGTTTATGTCTCTCTTGTACTTGTTTAAAATGGAGTTTTCTCTAAAATTTGGGTTTATCGGCTTTACATTATCATGCTCTAGAAACTTGATTTAGTGGGTTGCATATAATTGCTCTAGTCTAGGTTATTGCGCGATATGATATAGTGACATGGACCACAGCAATGACTTTGTCTCTTTGAGAAAACCTGACGTCCGGAGTTTTGTTTCAAAAATTTCAAAAACAATAGTTCCTCAATGATCGCGAAATACCTACCAAGGCCAAATACGACATGCTTAGCAACAAGTTTACAAAATCTTTTTGTCGTATGCTTCTTACCAATTGTTGGGCCTTGTCACGGTTTGAACCTAACCTAGATTAGGGTCTTACACATATGGTTGAGATTCACTTGCACCCACCAAATATTTGCCGACTTTCACACTGAGAGTCGCGCACAACATGCACCCTTCACACCTACATGTCAATTCTTACACTGAGAATTACGCACCAATCCACCAAATAAAAGTGCCGACCCTTACCCTGAGGATCGCGCACCCCTCTCCTTTAGTTTACCAAAGGCATTCTATCATGACATCTCTCTCCACTCCATCCTTTTCCAAGCAATAAGTTATGGGCTATGTTCCTTAGTTGAAAAAAAAGAGAGATAGTTGTATGACTTACTACCCTTGTAGGAAAACGGGAAAAGTCTTAGATCCCCGTTCAAAAAAAAAAGAGAAAAAAAATAAGAGAAAAGTTTTTGCTCTTTGATAGCCCATGTTCCCTTCATCTCTTCATTCACCAATAAAAGAGAGTTTGTCATGATGCATGGAGACCCAAAAATACCACAAAAATTAGGAATCATTCTTCATCCATCCCACACACTTGCACATCTCAACCTAGTGTATGGCTTTAACCTTAACATGGTTCGGACTTTGACTTGGCTTCACACAAGCGGTAAGTAAGCCATCCCTTGTATGCCTACCCAGAACTCCACTCAAAAAATACTAGAGGTAGGATACAAGAGGGGCAAACATCAAAGCCTTCAGTGTTGTTACCATACACTTTGAGCGATTGAGTGGGTCATTTGAGGAACTTGGTCTATTTACAAAATCTTACAAAATCTCCGGACTGAAAGTTGATCTTGGGATGAATGAAAAGCACCGGTCTTTGAAACTGTTCTATTTTGTAATCGCCCAAGACTTGAGAAAATTAGAAGCCCCACTCTATTCGGGAATCATAGAGTAAGATATAATTGCTGATTTATTCAAATTACGTAGAACGCTCTCTTTTATCTTGTACACATGAGATATAATCGGCATTGCAGCAACTCCTGATCAACAACCCAATAAAAAAGCCTTGCTCGGGACTAGCAAGGGGTAAGCTTGGGGGATCTTGTTGGCGGTCCTTAACTCCGATTTTTACCCGCTGATTATAGATCATTTTGGGAGAAATAAATATTTTATTGCACATATATCTTTACTATTGACCTAGTTCCACTTGTACTTGGAGAAAATATTGTTTTGCAGAATTTACACCAAGTGCAGGGATTTCTGGAATAAAAAGGCGCTTCTCGGAAGGCGTAAAAGGACAAGGAGAACAAGGCAGCCCACCTCGGGGTCGAAGTGGGCCAAATCACCAGCACAGGCGTGGCCCAGAGGACGGCCTAGGCCCACATGCCAAAGGCGGTCAGGGGGCGGCGTCACCCAGGCGCGAGCGCGCCTGGGGCGCGCGCGCGCCCCCTGCTGCCAGGTGGGCCCGGCCAAGGCGGTTGGCCTCCTGCCATCAGAGGAAGGACGGTTCCGCTAGTGCTTTTACCTCCCTGCCCCCGAACCGCCTTCAGGAGACTATAAAAGAAGAGGAGAGGCCCCCCATCAACACACACACCATTTGGAGCTCTCACTACACCTCTCACTTGTTCTTTTAGCATTAGTGTTAGGCCATTGGAGCTAGGCAAAGCTACTTGGAGAGCTTGTCTCCAGGAGGCTACATCTTTGGTATAAATCTATGGAGCGTTCTTCCTTAGTCAAGTTCTCATTACATTTATATAGCCTCTCATATGAACTAGAGTATAGTCTAGTGCACGATATATTCAGTGATCAAGAACTAGGCCATAGTTCTTGTGAGAGTTGTTCATCGTGTTCTACATTGTTCTTCATCGTTCATATGTTCTACTTGTTTAGATTAGATTGTAGAAGAGGAATAGCGGTTCGATGTGCCTTCGGGTTTGCCTATGTCATAGCTCGTCCATCCGTAGGGTGGGAGTCCTAGGGGGATGTAGGTGTCCGGATGCGAGGGAACCTTCGGATATGTCGGCATGCCACGGTTGAGGTGGTAGGCGGCAGGTGGTGTCAGCCCTGTTCGTCCCTTGTAATCCCCCACGTTCGCATGTTGAGTAGGAGTTCGTAAATGCCGCCATCGACTGGCAGACCAGTTGCCGCGGTCTCCCCATATTCCTAGTCTATAGTCGAGTCTTGACTTGTATAACATGTGGAATTAGCTGTTCTAGCATTGACTATATAGGACCCTTTGCTCCGCGTAGATTATTCTTTATTCTTTATTTTACCTTTATTCCTTTGAGATTGCTCGAGTGTGTGTCCACTATCCAAATTACCGTATGCTCACCCCTGTATAGCACATTTGTCGGTTTCTCCTCATGCTAGACATTATATTCATACCCATGCTAGATACTTAACACCCCATGCCTTCCTTTGAAAAAATATAAATAACGATACCCTGAATACTTCCGGGTGAAATGCTGCAACGATAGATCCGTGCGCTTGCGGATATTATTCTAATAGGATGTGATCTATCTGTTGGCAACTCTCGCATAGTTACTAGAACTTGTTTCTAGTGATTGTGTCGAGAAATGCCAACGTGCGTTTCTGGCACCGTTACCGGGGATGGGCTTTATGTCTGTTTTTGGTAATCGCGCTAAGAAATGCCAACAGCTGGGCGATTCGATGATCGCCGAGACCTTCACTTCCCAAACCCTCCGATCAAGAGCATATAGAAGCTTGAGGGCTCTCTGATGATCGTCATAGGGTATCTGAGGGTTGTTTGCCCTCATCTTGTTCACGATGGTTTGAAAGCGAGTGAACAAAGAATCAACAGATTCACCATCGATTTGAACAAAGTTCTCATACTCTCGCTTGTGTGTCTCATAGAGTCTGGTCTTGACATGGGCAGTACCCTCATGATAGCTCTGCAGTCTAGACCAGATCTCTCGAGCAGTTGCACAATCAGAAACACACTTAAATTCTTGCAAAGAGAGAGCAGAGAACAAGACATTTCTGGCAGTATTGTTCGCTTTGTGTTGGTCGATCTGTGCTTGATTAACACGGGCAGCAAGTACCACGTAGTCCGTATTCTCACAGATCTCCCAAACACATGAATCAATCCCTTAGAGATGCGCCGACATGCGTATCTTCCAATAGGGATAGTTTGTGCCATCGAAGTGCGGTGGCTTGCCAAGCCCACGGTTCTCCATACTGTCGCCTTCGGGGATCACGGACCGATTAAGGTGAAGAGATCCTTAACCGGCTCTGATACCAATTGAAGGACCGGAAACGGCGACCAGAGGAGGGTGAATGGGAGTCTCAAATTTCTTTTGAAATATTTTGCCTATGTCCCAAAATCACCACCAAACAAATAAAATCTCTAAATCTAAGATACTCGCACCAACCGGTGATGTGAGTATCTAGATAAATTCTTTAGAGCGATAGAAACTCAACGCAATAGACGGAATTGAAATCGGAGTCTAGAAAACCAAGTTACACGCAAAACAGAAAATCAGACCTAGTGAAAATTCACTAGGGATATACTGTTGTACAATAAGTTCTGCCTTCTCTATCACAAGAAGAGTCATCACCGATTCACAGTCGATAAGAGATGCTGGCCTGCGCGGTGTCTCAACCGTCTCAGCCGCTGTCCCTATAGGTCCAGGTAGGACGAGGGCTACTCATCATCGAATGCGTCACCATTGTCATCCACCCACCGACAATGCTTTGTTTGCCCGCCCGAAAATGGCACGATGGGAGCCGCGTCCCTTTAAAGGGTGGACCTTGGCGTGGTCACTGATGGTGCCTCAGCATCAACAACTGGCCGCGGCCAGGGGGATATAGCAGTCGTGTCCTCGTCCTCACAATTCAACAACGTCCTCTACGGTAACCAACGAGTCATCCTCCATCCAACGCTCCATCCATGGCAGGCACAACGTCCGGCGACAGCGTCATTGATGGCAATGGAGGAGCTCGCAGCAGTGCCCCAGCGCCAGCAGCAGTCAACGAGCTGTCATGCGCGGCCGTCCACATGGCCGCCGGTGGCTCTGCCCCTATTGTAGTCAAATCTGGGCGGTCGGCTTCGACGAGGAACAGATCGTGGGGCTTAGGTCCCACGTCGGCAGCGGGACCTTGCGGTATCTCGATGGGGCCTGCAGTAGCAGTAGCATCGGCGGCGGAGTCTGCCATTGCCAATGGCGGGGAGGCTCCCGCCAGTGATGGCTGCGAGGACGTTGCAGGCAATGTTTTTTATCGGTAAGAAAAAAATTGGGTCCCCCGACGAAAAATGTGAAATTTCAGAAATATTAGGTCTAATTTAAAAATAAATTCAAATGATTTTAAAAAATTTTGACATCATTTCTTTAGAAAATTTCTCTAATCCGCCGTCTATCACAAAATTATATACATCTACGAAATATCACGGTATCTCACAGAAGTAGATCCACGGTAATACACCGAGCTGCGATAATACCGAAATATTTTTTGGTCCTCATCGAAAAAGACGATACTTCGGAAATTTTGGCGCGGCTGCCACCCCTACCCCCACCTACCATGGTGCGCGCGGGCATGGGTGCCCGGGTGAAACATCCTAAATTTTCCACAATGGGAAAATCCACAGAATGAGGAACATTGTGATAGTCCAACGAGCAAACCATCACATTATCCCAATAATAGTTGATACAGATCCATACTTCGAATAAAAGAGTACAATTAGAAGGGTTTACATAATTTATTGCATCGCCACATGGCGGAATCAAGTGGATCACTCAGCATCCAGAGCAGCTGCGGCAGGCGGAACGAGTTGCGGAAGCATCTATATTCTCCAACTTGAGCGCAGGCACGAGACCATCTAATCCTCACGTCCTCCAGGAATGTCGTCGTAGTCGGTGTCCAAACCTGCTTCCAATGTATCAATACGATTTGTACCGGCCACTGGCTCCCACCCTATGCTTTTGCTTTGCTATGTGGTAAGTGGATGCATAGGGTGTATATCAAGAGAACCTATATAAGGCTGTAGTTTTCCTATGCAGGGTATCATAAATATTATATAAAGGTAATTCATCAAGTTATCTCATTCCCATCCCACACACTCGCATCCTCCATCCTCCATCTCCAAACCTCACACACCCCACCGAGCTATCGGCATGACGACTCCCTGCTCTTCAAGCCTCAACGGCACCATGGCCGGAAGGGTAAGAACCAGGGGGAGAAGAGAAGGACTCATCTCACTACTCGAAACAAGCGTAGGTCACCGAATGTCCATATCCGAGGGTGCGGCTATACGTATAGATAATCAACTCTGCAGAGTGTGTACACCTGTACCCACCAGATTGCCATCATAGATGTGCGCGCGTCTAGGCAAATGCCGAATGACCTACTAACCTGGAACAATGCCATCCTGCCACTCAGCCCTGGGAAACTCCGGAAACCATCTCGGGCAAGCTGAGACTAGGAAGACGTAGTATCGGGCCCATCCATGTGGTACTACGCATCTAGGGCGGTATGGGAATCTCTCAAACCTACCGCCCACCCTATCGCCTCACAACCTAGCAGTAATGGCATCGCCCAGACTAGTCGAACATTCGTCCCTCACAGAAGCAAGAGCGAGTGGTGTGTACGAAAGGGTCCGTGGTTTCGGTTCTCATGATATACCAGTCCTTAGGTAGGACAGATAGGATATCTCCACAAAATCCACACCTCCGTTTCGGGGCTTCATACCACAGAGGCAGTCCTCCCCGGAATACTCCCCCAATCCACATGTACCTGCCACAGGTACCCCGTGTAGGGATGCCCAGGTGCATCCCCTGGCAAGACTCGCCCGAAGACTCATCGTAGATCCTGTCCAGTCGACTCGACCCTCACCACTCACCCAAGACACATGCAGCACACTCCCCATAGTCCACCAAGTCTGGTATCCCAATCCAAACCATTCCCAAGGGTTCACCACCCGCATCACATCACAGATATAATGCAGAGTGGAGTATAAATAGCAAGCAAGAATATATAAAGCGTGCGTCTAGCCTAACAGCGGGTGAGCAGGGTAAAGGTTACGACAAGGTATAGGCCAACAAGTAAAGCTACCATGCAACCTATCACAGTTTATTGCATAAGAGTAGAGCACTAGCATTCTAAGATGTAGCATGCTTAATAGAATCTACGAGGTTGGGTGGGACGTGGCACCTGCGTCGTCGTCATGCAACTCCTCAGCGTACTTCGGGTTCTCCTCCACAGGCAGCTCCTCCTCAAGGTCTGAAATCGAGACATAATGGTCGCGGGAGCGACCCCTATAGATTATCACAAAGAACCAAATGAAAAACAAAAGACCCAAATGCACGCAAACATGAGCCTATGACGTAGGGCTTGATTTTAGAAAAATTTGGACACTTGGTTCATATTTTTCGGAGATCGTATGAATAAGTTATGATTTTTCAAAGTTTAAATCATATTTTAAAAAAAGAAGAGAGAGAGAAAATCAGGCTGTACACGTGGCGCGTGCTGATTGGTCCAGAGGGTCACTGCATATGACTTGTGGGTCTAGTTGGGCTCGGTCACTGACAGGTGGGGTCAGGTCAATGGTCCACAGTTGACCAGTCAACGGTCAACTTGGACCGAGCCTGAGTGGGCCTAGACGGGCCGGGGCAGGGCCGGATATGGGCTGGACTGGACCGGCCAGCCCGGACACGTGTCAAGCCGTTGTCTAGCCACGTGGTGGCTGCGAGTCCAAATAGGCTCTGGTCCACAGCTCAGGCCCAAGGGCCGGTTCATGGTGGACCATTCCCTGTAGGTTCATGAACCGCAACAGGGTTCACAGTGGACCGTGTCCACTGCACTTCCCCCTTGTCATGGCCGGGCACAGGGGCGCCTTCGCCGGCGGCGAGCAGGGGGGAAGGGGAACAAGGCTCCGGCGAGCTTTAGCTTAGGCATAGCGGGGCTCTGGAATTGCCAGGACGTGACGCACAAGATGGCAGCACGGCAGCGAGCGCTCGGTGCTCCGGTTCGCCGGCGCGTGCTCAGCGGTGGCGCACGACGGCACGACGGTGGCAGCAAGGCGCTACGACAGGCAAAGCCAAGGCACGCACTGGCCATACGTGAGCGAGGCGAGCACGGCCAAGGCAAAAGGCAAGGCCGCGAGGTTCCTGGCACGGCTGCCTTCAACAGCGACAGCACGATGGCTGCGTAGTGGCGGCGGTAGCTACGGAGAGGGCCAAGGCCAGACGGCGCCGCATTTCCTCCTTCGGGCTCTGATTGGCGTCGCGCGGTAGCCGAGGGGCATACCGACGGCAACTCAAGGCCACGGCGGAGTTCGCGCATGAGCGGAGGCACACGGCGGTGCTCCAGTAGAGCCGTGGCTATGGCGATCGGGCGCCAGACCAGGGCTTGGTCCTCTTTTTCCGGACAGTTGGAAGCACGGGCCCAAGACGGGGCTCGACGGCGCGCCCTTGTCGCGCGAGGTGGCTAGAATCTAACGGGGCGAGCTTGGCACAGAGGAGGCATGGTTGTGCGGCGGCTCTGGCAAGATGGAGGTGACTGATGCACTTGGAGTGCTGCTCCTCCATATCTTAGCGCATGGGACGTTCCCCGGCGGGAGGGCTCAAACGAGACGTTCAAGGGCATGACGCGAGGCCGTGGTGGCGCTGGTGCGTTGAGCCGACGCTCTGGCATGCCGGCGCGCGCGGTGGGGCAGTCGAGACGGCAGCGCGGCTGCATGGCAGAGCAAGGTAGGGCGTTGCGCGAGTCAGCGAGACGCGCAAAGGAATCACGGGGCTGGCGAACCTGGCAAGAGCAACGGGAAGGTGCTTCCGGCTCCGGTGCATCCGTCCACGGTGACGGCAGCACGTCGGCGTTGACAGCCATGGGGATGTGGCCAAGGCACAGGACAGCGCTCCATCGTCGTCTTCTTCCTCGATCCAAGGGGCACAACTGGGCTCCGACGATTCAGCGCTGTCAACTGGGGTGCGGCGGAGCTCGCACAGCGGCAAGGAGCCGCGGCGGCACTCCGGCGGCCTCGAGACCGCGGCGGCCAAGGCGGGGCAAAGGTGCCTGCCCACTGTTGGCGTGCTGGGCTCATCTAAGCGTGCGCATGGTGCGCTTCGTGCTAAGGCGGAGGGCATGGTGGCGACGGCGAGGCGAATGGCGTAAAGACGCGGCCGGAACGGACATGCCATGGTGGTGGCGTTGGCGCGAACAGAGAAGCCTCGCTGACATTGTCCAAGCGGCTACACGTGACGTGGTCGTTCGGGGTCGCCGGGTGGTCCTCCGGCGAGCTCGAATGGTGGTGGCGTCCTCGGCTCCGGCGCTCCAGTGCACCGCTGTCCTTCCCCGCCTCCTTCTCCTCCCTTCCTCTCCTACTCCTTCCTCTTAGCTTGGTAGGCAGCAAGGTGGTTGGTGGAGTGGTTCGCCTCCAGAATGGCGGCGGGGCGAGGTGGAAACCCTAGGGTCTGGGCGGTGCCCTTTTTATAGCGGAGCGGCGGCCATGGCGAGGTGGCGAGGTCGCAGACGGCAAGGAGGCACCGAGGGCACACGTGGCGGTCATCCAACGGCGCGAGCTAGGGCTCGGGGGCATTCCGGGAATGTAAAGGTGAGCGCGACGTCAGCGCGGCAGAGTGACGCTGGCGGCGTCAGGTCTTGTCCTGTTTCGAATTCGAACGGGGCGGGGGCGATCGGAGGGTCAAGGCGCGTCCGGGCTGGGGCCTCTGGGCGCGGCACATGAGTGGAGTCCGGGGCGCTCCCCCTTCTTGGAGCGACGCGACGGTAAAGGTGATAAAGCGGCGGCGAGGCTGGCCGTGGCGTCACCATGGACGGGCCACCGTGCTCGCGTCAGCGCGGTGAGGGGGCAGGGAGCCGTTGCGGGCGTGGGGGTGCCGCGGATCGCGGTCGTGGCACGCATCCACGCGGGCTGCGCGCGATGGACGGTCAGCAGGGGCTAGGTTTGTGCTTCCTCGCCTCCCAGCATCGGCTTTTGCAGCGGCAGAGGAAAAGCAGAAGGTATGACAGGCAGGCCAGGGGCGTCAGAGGCAGCAGGGGAAGATGGCGTCAACGGCCTTGGTGTGTTGCTGCGGTGGAGCGGTGTAAGGTCCTAGATGGCTAGAGGGGGGGTGAATAGCCTATAAAAATTTCTACAAACTCACTAAGCAAACTTCGTTAGATAAACAAACGGCGGAAAGCAAGTTATGCTTAGCCTACTAGATGTTGCAAGCCTCCTATCCAAGCAATTCTAGTAGGTGATCACTAGTACACACAAAAGCTACCACTAGTGATCAAGAGTTCTACCCACGGGATTTAGTCTACACAAGAAGTGGTTCCCGACCGACCACACAAGCAATTCTACTTTGCAAGAATGTAATCAAAGTAATACAAGAGAGGGTAGGAGCTTGTTATACCGACGTGTCGAGTCGAGGTTGCCAATCACCAAGGAATGAACAATCAATCAATCGGCAACACACAATCGATGACGACCAATCACCAGGAACAAGATGAACACAATTATTTTTGTTCACCCGGTGTTCACTTGGGCACCGCCAAGCTACGTCACCGGTTGTGTCGACCAACACCTAGATGGTTCTTCGGTGTGACCCTCAAGTCACTAGCCCCTCAAGGCTCGCCCCGCAAGGCACCGCAAGACACCACTCTCAAGCGAGGTACTCAACGACACGCGCAATCCACTAGGATGCTCTTCGTGATCCCCACGAGGTGAGCTCAAACCTCTCACAAGCAACCGGAGGTGGCCAAGAACAATCACCTTCTCTTGCCAACGCCTCCAACAATCTCCAAGCCGGCTAGGAGCGGTACTCTCCAAGAGTAACAAGAAATCCACCGGTGAAACCACCCACAAGTGCCACTAGATGCCCTCAAGCAATGCAATGCACTAGGTGATTCACTCAATCTCTCTTAGGATGAACAACCAAGCAAGGGAGAAGAGTGGGAGAGAGTCTCTTAGCTCAAAGAATGCACAAGGGAAGAGAAATGGCCAAGAGTGCCTCCCATGGCCGGCCAAACAACTATTTATAGAGCCTCCTCCGAAAATAGCCGTTGCCCTCGGCCGACGCTCGCAACACGCGCCGGACGCGTCCGCCGTGGACGCGCCGGGACGCGTCCGGCGCTTTTCCATCGCGCCCGCCGTTGAGCCGACCGTTGGGATTCGAAGAGCGCCACGTCACCGAGCGTCGGACGCTCAACGGTGCCGACGGCGTCCGCGCCGCGTCCGACGAGCGTCCGAAGGCCGCGTCCGCCGAGCCACCGCCGGCGCGCCCGAGCGTAAACTTTCTGGTCGGCGTCCGCCGCCGCCGGACAGCGTCCGCCGCCGCGTCCGGCGCTTCTCCGCGAGCCACCACCTCGCGCCACGCCACAATGCGCCGGACGCGTCGGCGCCTCGCCTTAAGCGCGCGTCCGGCGCCTCTTCCAGTGCGACTTCATCGTTTTGTCGCCGTGTCGTGACACCAACTTCTCCAACATGCTATCCAACAAGTATACCAACTTGATCAACGGAGATAGCATGATTTCAACCAAATTTTGCATCCGCGATAGAGAATAAGCATCCAATTTTCCCGAAAGCGCCGAATCCCGCCTCGGGCTCGGCGGGAGGAAGAGAGGGACCCAAACCCATCTCTACCCCCGCAAACCACAGCGCGCCCAAACGCCACCTTTGTAAATGTGCCAACACCACCAAGTGTACATCTCCATGTGCTTGTGTGTTAGCTTTTCACGAACATTTCCCAAAGGTTAGGTTAGCTCACTAGGCCCTACATGCAATGCACTTCATGAATTCATCTAGTGGCACCCGTGCGTCGAATAGCCGATAAGACTTCCCTCTTAATAGTGCGGCTATCGATCCTAAACCACTCACACCCTCTATGGTGTCTTGAGTGCAAAACAAAATGGCCCTATCGGTTATACCTTTGCCTTGAGCCCATTTTGTTCCTCCAAATGATATGAACACATCACACCATCATGTGACCGTCTCGATCCATCGACCTCGACTTCACTTGCCCTTCACCGTGCGTCGGTCCATCGGCGCCTAGTCTTGCCCGAGCTTCACCATCGCATGGTCCTTCACTCCGAAGCCTCGACTAGCCCTTCACCTTCAACACCGGTCCATGGAGCCAAGCATCGTCTTGATCTTCATCTTTGATCACATGACATGCGTCATGCTTCATATGCAATAAGCTCATCATGTGGACAACCTTTCTCTAAATCAACCACTTTAGATAAACAAGGTTAGTCCTAGGTTTCATCAATTAGCCAAAACCAAACTAGGGACTTTCAATCTCCCCCTTTTGGTAATTGATGACAACCTCAACAAAGAAGATTTTATAATAAAGATTTTGAACTTGTCATACTTGTCCAATCAATAAGCTCACAAGAGGAATTTGGACAACTATAGCAAGTTCGGTTTTGGTAGTATTGCTCCCCCTACATATGTGCATAGAGTTTGGATTTGAAGCTTTGCACATATGCATGGATAGAAATGTGGGGAGAGTAATTCTACCAAAATGATGCTAAGGTGTAAGAAATGGACCTTTGAAGCGCGATACCAATCGGAGTTGCATTTTACACCATCCTTAGCACCAAGAAGTAACTAGACATCCATCAAAACTCAAGAACCCCGTGAGATCAACATTATAAGCAAAGTTCTTGAACTACTTGTAAAGCAAGGGGAGTCTAGTTACAACCTATGCATGCTAGTAGATCATTTCATCATACAAGTCCTATACTAGCATTGCACCACACAAGCAAGGAGACACCACTTGTATAAAACTTTAAAACTAGGTGCCATGAGCAAGTCATATGAGAATGCACAAACAAATGCAACAACTTTGTTCATGAGCTTGCTCCCCTTCTTGTGTGCATCAAAATTTTATTTACCCCTTTATCATGTTCAATCATCTTTTTCTCTCCCCCTTTGTCAACAATTGCCCAAAATGGGATCAAATTGTGGAGAGAAAAGGACTTTGATGGAGTAAACAAAACTTTAGTCAAAATTGGTTCAAACTAGACCACTTGCCAAAGACTTTTAATTCGGTTTGAACCAAAGACAAGCTTCTTCACACCTCATGACAAGGGTTATCTTGCCTATGTTGAATTAAACACTTGTAGCAAATATTCTAGATTCAACACTAGGATTGCAAGCCCACAAACATGTCATATGTCACCACTAGATCAAGCAAAACATAGAAGCAATAGTGGTAAACATATATACATCAAACACATTTGATTTATCATGAATGCTCCAAATGCACCTTGTATGTCTACATGTGCTACCATAAGTATAATCCTAAGAATGAATGACATATCAACCAATGGTACCTTGCTTTGTCGAAGGAGAGGCATGTCAAGTAGTGGTGGGGTGCATTCAACACATGTTTGAGAAGTCAAGAATGTTCAATTCATTCCTTAGCTTGCAAAACCTTCTTTCATCAAGTGGCTTGGTGAGTATATCGGCAAGTTGATCATCGGTACCCACACTTTCAATGGAAATGTCACCCTTTTGTTGATGATCTCTAATGAAGTGATGCCTTATGTCAATGTGCTTTGTTCTTCCATGTTGAACCGGATTTTGTGTCATCTTGATTGCACTTTCATTATCACAAAGCAATGGCACATTCTTGAAGTTGATGCCATAATCCTTCAAAGTTGACTTCATCCAAAGCAATTGTGCACAACAACTCCCCGCACTAACATATTCGGCTTCGGTAGAGATTGCCACACTATTTTGTTTCTTTGAGGACCATGACACAAGTGATCTTCCAAGAAGTTGACATGTACCACTTGTGCTCTTTCTATTGATCTTGCAACCACCATAGTCGGAGTCCGAATATCCAATCAATTCAAACTTTGACCCCTTAGGATACCACAATCCAACATCTCTTGTTTGCTTCAAGTACCTCAATATTCTCTTTGCGGCCGTGAGATGACTCTCTCTAGGTGAGGCTTGATATCTAGCACACATGCAAACACTAAACATGACATCGGCCTTGATGCGGTGACATAGAGTAGGCTTCCAATCAATGACCGATAATCCTTTTGATTCACCATATTGCCATCATGATCACTATCAAGATTCCCATTAGTGACCATTGGAGTTGAGATTGGCTTTGCATCTTGCATTCCAAACTTCTTCAACATGTCCCTTATGTATTTCCCTTGACTCACAAATGTCCCATTCTTCAATTGCTTGACTTGAAGACCAAGAAAATAGCTAAGTTCACCAATCATGGACATCTCAAACTCTTTTGCCATCATCTCACCAAATTCTTCACAATATGCTTGATTGGTTGATCCAAAGATGATATCATCAACATAGATTTGCACAATGAAGAGATCATTACCAATCTTCTTGGTGAATAGAGTAGTATCAACCTTGCCCATAATGAACCCCTTGGAGTGAAGAAAAGTCTTCAATCTCTCATACCATGCTCTAGGTGCTTGCTTCAAGCCATACAAAGCTTTCTTCAACTTGTACACATGGTTGGGTCTCTTCTCATCTTCAAAACCGGAGGTTGCTCAACATATACTAGCTCATTGATGATCCCATTGAGAAATGCACTCTTGACATCCATTTGATATAACTTGATATTGTGGGCACATGCATAAGCCAATAGAATCCTTATTGCCTCCAATCTTGCCACGGGAGCATATGTTTCATCATAATCAAGACCTTCAACTTGAGTATAGCCTTGTGCAACTAGTCTTGCTTTGTTTCTAATCACAACACCATCTTGATCTTGCTTGTTCTTGAAAACCCATTTGGTTCCAATGACATTGTGATCCTCAGGCCTCTCAACTAACTCCCACACATCATTTCTTGTGAAGTTGTTGAGCTCTTCTTGCATTGCCATTATCCAATCGGCATCATCCAAGGCTTCCTCAATTTTCTTTGGCTCTTTGGTTGACACAAATGATGCATATTCACATATCATTGCCACTCTTGATCTTGTTTGCACACCACTTCTAATATCACCAATAACACTATCAATTGGGTGATCTCTTGCAACATGTTGTGGTTGTAGCACTTGCACTTGATTGCTTGAGCTTGATTGATCACTTGACTTATCTTCATTTGACGATCTAGCACCATGATCTTGCACTTGAGCATTGCTAGCTTGCTTCAATGGAGAATTGAGCACTTCATCTTTATCATCTTGCACATCAACCACTTGCTTTGCTCTAATGTCCCCAATGTCCATGTTCTTCATAGCTTCAACCAATTGAGTTCCACCAACATCTTCTAGATTTTCATCTTCATCTTGTGACCCATTGGTTTCATCAAATTGCACATCATGGACTTCTTCTAGAATGCCACTCGAGTTGTTCCAAACTCTATAAGCCTTGCTTGTAGTTGAATAACCGAGTAGGAACCCCTCATCACATCTCTTTTCAAACTTCCCCAATCTAGCGCCCTTTCTCAAGATGTAGCATTTGCAACCAAACACTCTAAAATAGCCAATGTTGGGCTTTCTTCCATGAAGTAACTCATATGGGGTCTTCTCTAGCAAAGTATGACAATAGAGCCTATTGATGTAGTAACATGCCGTGTTGATTGCTTCATCCCAAAAAGATTGACTAACATTGTACTCATGAAGCATTGATCTAGCCATATCAAGCAATGTTCTATTCTTCCTCTCAACTAGGCCATTTGATTGTGGAGTGTACTTAGCCGAGAATTGATGACCAATGCCATAGTGATCACACAATTCTTCCATTCTTGTATTCTTGAACTCACTCCCATTGTCACTTCTCACTTTCTTGATTCTCATGTCAAACTCATTGTGAACTCTAGTGAGAAAGGTCTTGAAGGTGTCATACACTTCACTCTTGTCACTAAGAAAGAATACCCATGTGAATCTTGTGAAGTCGTCCACTATGACAAACCCATATTTGTTGCCACCAATACTTGTATATGTAGTTGGGCCAAATAGATCCATGTGCAACAACTCAAATGCTTTGCATGTGCTCATTATGCTCTTCTTTGGATGTGAGCTTCCAACTTGCTTCCCGGCTTGACATGCACTACACAACTTGTCCTTCTCAAATACAACATCCTTCAAGCCTTCAACAAGGTTGTGTTGTGTGAGCTTCTTCAATTGTTTCATGCCAACATGCCCAAGCCTTCTATGCCAAAGCCAACCCAAACTTGATTTTGATATCAAACATGTTGTCAATGAAGCTTCACTAGTGTTGAAATCAACAAGATAGAGATTCTCATATCTAAAGCCTTTGAACACCAAGTTGGAGCCATCAAGAGAAACTACCTCAACATCATTTGCCCCAAAAATGCACTTGTAGCCTCGATCACAAATTTGTGCCACGGAGAGAAGATTGAAATCCAAGCTTTCAACTAGCATCACATTGGAGATACTCATGTCATTTGATATTGCAATCTTGCCCAAACCAACAACCTTGCCTTTCTTGTTATTGCCAAAAGTAATTGACTCAATGCCACTATCATTCTTCTCAATTGAATCAAACATTCTTGATGTGCCGGTCATGTGTTGAGAACACCCACTATCAATAATCCAATGCCTTCCTCCGGCTTTATAATTCACCTACAAGCAAGTCAATGAAATTTAGGTACCCATTTTTGCTTGGGTCCTTGTAGGTTAGTGACCAAGCTCTTTGGTACCCAAATAGCCTTCTTCTTTGGGCCAACAATGGGTGTACCAACAAACTTAGCTTGTACACCTTTCACACCCTTGGTAAGCACATAACAAGAATCAAAAGATATAGCATTGTCAAGTTTCTTGTTTTGTGGCTTCTTGTTGCAATTTTGCTCTAGGTGCCCAACTTGCTTGCATCTATAGCAAAACCGACCATTGCTCTTCACAAAGCTAGGCTTTGGAGTTGCAAAGGCCGACTTGCCTTTCTTGGGGGTATAGCCCAATCCCTCTTTGTTAAGAGAGAACCTTTGGCTACCCAAGCACTTTAGCAAGCGGGCCTCACCACCATAGGCTTTGCCTAAGGCATGAGTGAGCTCATCCACCTCCTTCTTGAGAGTCTCATTCTCAACCATAAGTGTAGCATCACAAGTGAAGCCATCACTAGTAGTGGAGATAGAGTCGGTAGTGGTGGTGGATGATGTGCTACAAGAAGGGTTAGCATTTGTCATGATGATAGGTTGATAAAATGACTCATCAATGATGTCACAAGTAAGGCCTATATCACATGATGCAACCACCACTTTCTTTGCTTGTTGCTCAAGTAGAAGTGAGTGAGCCTTTTCAAGCTTAGAATGAGCATCACCAAGTTTCTCATGGTCTTCCACTAGACACTCATGAGTGGTCATAAGCTCACCTAGGGCTTTCTCAAGTATTGCTACTTTCATTGAAAGCTTCTTGCACTCCTTTTCCTTGGCAATAGCTATATCTCTAGTTTCTTGCATCAAGTCATATAATTGATCCTTAGAAGGTTCATCATCATCATCAACATTATCAACATCGTGAGCATATTCCATCTCACTATCATCATATTGTACCTTTGTTTCCTTGGCCATGAAGCATGATGGTGATGAAGAAAATAATGAAGTCTTCTTGTTGATGGCGATGGAAGCCATAGCCTTGTTGCATGTATCTTCATCTTCATCATCATTGTCACTCTCCCAAGTGACCACAAATGCACCATTCTTGCCCTTCTTGAGTGTCATCTTGGCTTCATGCTTCTTCTTCTCAAACTTGCCCTTGTTGTAGTTCTTCTTCTTCTCATATGGGCATTCGGCTTGTAGATGCTCGGTGCTATCACAATTGAAGCACTTTCTTGGTTGCTCTTGCTTCTTGAAGTTGTTTCTCTTGAAGCCTCTTCTCTTGATGAACATGTGTCCCATCTTCTTCACTACAAGAGCAAGTGCCTCATCATCAATCTCAAAGTCACAATCTTCCTCATTGTTTTCTTCTTCTTCAAAGATTGGTGCTTTGCCCTTGGAGGATGTGGCTTGGAATGCCACGGTCTTCTTCTTCTTCTCTTCCTCTACCTTCTCATCATCTTGATCAAACTTGTCATATGTCAAGACTTCACCAAGCAAATCATTTGGCTTCTTATTCTCAAGCCCATCTCTTTGTAGCATTAGCTTCAACATCTTGAAACTCTTCGGCAAACAAATCAAGAACTTGTGACAAAAGTCTTCATCTTTTGTCTTGTGTCCCAAACTCTTGAGATCATTCACAATTACTTGTAGACGATGAAACATTTCAATGATTGTTTCATCCTCCTTCTTCTTGAAGTTCTCGAACTCACTCTTGAGTCCATATAGCTTGGCACTCTTCACAACCTTGGTGCCCTCATAGGTCTCACCCAACCTAGTCCATACTTCACTTGCAAGCTCCAAATCCTTGATTCCCTCAAACACCTTTGTATCAATGCCATTGTATAGGGTGTTGAGAGCCATCCTATTGCATGTGATGTTGGCTTTGTCTTCATCGGTGAGGTGATCATTATCAAGTATGGCATAATCATGCAATGTAACTTGCAACACTCTCTTGTATCGAACCAAGATACATGATCATCTTTCTCTTCCAATGGTCAAATGAGCTAACTCCATCAAACATAGGCGGTTTGCCCCCAACATGGTTGAACACAATTTGAGCCATCTTAACACCGTAGGATGTTAAGCCTTGCACTAAAACGGTGACCTCGGCTCCGATACCACTTGTAAGGTCCTAGATGGCTAGAGGGGGTGAATAGCCTATAAAATTTCTACAAACTCACTAAGCAAACTTCGTTAGATAAACAAACGCGGAAAGCAAGTTATGCTTAGCCTACTAGATGTTGCAAGCCTCCTATCCAAGCAATTCTAGTAGGTGATCACTAGTACACACAAAAGCTACCACTAGTGATCAAGAGTTCTACCCACGGGATTTAGTCTACACAAGAAGTGGTTCCCGACCGACCACACAAGCAATTCTACTTTGCAAGAATGTAATCAAAGTAATACAAAGAGAGGGTAGGAGCTTGTTATACCGACGTGTCGAGTCGAGGTTGCCAATCACCAAGGAATGAACAATCAATCAATCGGCAACACACAATCGATGACGACCAATCACCAGGAACAAGATGAACACAATTATTTTTGTTCACCCGGGGTGTTCACTTGGGCACCGCCAAGCTACGTCACCGGTTGTGTCGACCAACACCTAGATGGTTCTTCGGTGTGACCCTCAAGTCACTAGCCCCTCAAGGCTCGCCCCGCAAGGCACCGCAAGACACCACTCTCAAGCGAGGTACTCAACGACACGCGCAATCCACTAGGATGCTCTTCGTGATCCCCACGAGGTGAGCTCAAACCTCTCACAAGCAACCGGAGGTGGCCAAGAACAATCACCTTCTCTTGCCAACGCCTCCAACAATCTCCAAGCCGGCTAGGAGCGTTACTCTCCAAGAGTAACAAGAAATCCACCGGTGAAACCACCCACAAGTGCCACTAGATGCCCTCAAGCAATGCAATGCACTAGGTGATTCACTCAATCTCTCTTAGGATGAACAACCAAGCAAGGGAGAAGAGTGGGAGAGAGTCTCTTAGCTCAAAGAATGCACAAGGGAAGAGAAATGGCCAAGAGTGCCTCCCATGGCCGGCCAAACAACTATTTATAGAGCCTCCTCCGAAAATAGCCGTTGCCCCTCGGGCTGACGCCGCAACACGCGCCGGACGCGTCCGCCGTGACGCGCCGGACGCGTCCGGCGCTTTTCCATCGCGCCGCCGCAGTCGACCGTTGGGATTCGAAGAGCGCCACGTCACTGAGCGTCGGACGCTCAACAGTGTTCTGACGGCGTCCGGCGCCCGCGTCCGACGAGCGTCCGAAGGCCGCGTCCGCCCGAGCCACCGCCAGCGCGCCCGAGCCAGAAACTTTCTGGTCGGCGTCCGGCCGCCGCCGGACGCGTCCGCCGCCGCGTCCGGCGCTTCTCCTCGCAGAGCCACCACCTCGCGCCACGCCACAATGCGCCGGACGCGTCCGGCGCCTGCCCAAGGCGCGTCCGGCGCCTCTTCCAGGTGCTGACTTCATCGTTTTGTCGCCGTGTCGTGACACCAACTTCTCCAACATGCTATCCAACAAGTATACCAACTTGATCAACGGAGATAGCATGATTTCAACCAAATTTTGCATCCAGCGCAGTAGAGAATAAGCATCCAATTTTCCCGAAAACGCCGAATCCCGCCTCACAGGCTCGGCGGGAGGAAGAGAGGGACCCAAACCCATCTCTACCCTGCAAACCACAGCGCGCCCAAACGCCACCTTTGTAAATGTGCCAACACCACCAAGTGTACATCTCCATGTGCTTGTGTGTTAGCTTTTCACGAACATTTCCCAAAGGTTAGGTTAGCTCACTAGGCCCTACATGCAATGCACTTCATGAATTCATCTAGTGGCACCCGTGCGTCGAATAGCCGATAAGACTTCCCCTCTTAATAGTGCGGCTATCGATCCTAAACCACTCACACCCTCTATGGTGTCTTGAGTGCAAAACAAAATGGCCCTATCGGTTATACCTTTGCCTTGAGCCCATTTTGTTCCTCCAAATGATATGAACACATCACACCATCATGTGACCGTCTCGATCCATCGACCTCGACTTCACTTGCCCTTCACCGTGCGTCGGTCCATCGGCGCCTAGTCTTGCCCGAGCTTCACCATCGCATGGTCCTTCACTCCGAAGCCTCGACTAGCCCTTCACCTTCAACACCGGTCCATGGAGCCAAGCATCGTCTTGATCTTCATCTTTGATCACATGACATGCGTCATGCTTCATATGCAATAAGCTCATCATGTGGACAACCTTTCTCTAAATCAACCACTTTAGATAAACAAGGTTAGTCCTAGGTTTCATCAATTAGCCAAAACCAAACTAGGGACTTTCAAGCGGCCACTGTTGGGCCGCTCGGCGTCTTGGCCTTGCTGGGCCACGCTCCAGGGTGAGGTGGAGAAGCAGGCCGGGGTGCAGAGCAGGCCAGGGTCATGGGAGTAGGCCGGCTGGCTGGGCTGGTGTGCTAGCTTGGGCTGGGGTGAGCTGGGCCGGTTGGGGGTGCACAGGCCGAAATGGCCTTTGCCATTTTCTCCCCTTCATCCAACCCTTTTCTAATTCTATTTCCTATTTCCTAACTAAGCCATGGGTCCTATGTGTGTATGCACATGTTGCCGACATGCATACACCCTTAGTGGGTCTCTAGGGGTCACTGGGGTATTAAGGTACCATTTCCAATGGTTGGCAACACACACAAGGGTTAATTAGTTAGAAAAGTTATTTGATTTTATTAGCATCCCATAAAATCAAATAAAAGCCAAATCACAACTTGGAATTAAAATACAATGCTCACACATGCTACTAGGTACTACTTGTGCAACTAGGTGGGTTTCCTAGCATGTCAAACACCAAACATGGGTATGTTTTAGAAAAATTTTTGTTGGTTGTGAATTTTGGTGTTTGTGATTTTCAGGGATGTTACACCGGGCACCGCCGGCACCTGCGCGGGGAGGAGGGAAGGCTGGCGCGGAGGAGGCCGCCGCGGCCGGAGTGGTGGACAGCGCCGGTGCCAGCAAAGTCGGGGAGCCACTGCAGGCATATGGCCGCGAACCAGCGGCTTGCAGGTGGGTAGGAGCCGAGGAGGTGGTGGTGGTGGTGGTGGGGCAGGGGCGGAGGAAATGGGCACCGACGCTGTGGAAACCGCTAGCACCGGCACCGGCGGCACGGTGGGCCCTGCCAGGGGCTAGGGTCACCAGTCGGGCATGGCTCGCATCCTTCTCTCTGCGCGTCATAAAATCCTTGTAGTTAATTGTTAAGCGCACATCGCGAATGTTTTTTGGTCACCAGCTCAACACGCGGAGGAAGTATTAGTAGCAGCCTGCGGTCTTCTGCCCTGCCGACAACTGGAACGCCGATGCCAAACCAACAACGGCGGTGTTACCATATGCATGCATAGAACAGAGCACACCGAACTCAGAGCATAAGGGCCGACGCACCGTCGAATATATAATCACATTGCACACCAAAGCAGAGTAGAGCATGTCTCGAGATTGCAAGAAAATGGTAGTACTCTAAAACCAGAAACCAGCAACGATGTATCCTGTAATCTGGTTGACGTCTCACTGACGACTCAAATAGCCCAAGGTCGCACCATGCAGCAGATTAAATTGATGTAAAAAACAACAACACGTTCTTTTTGGTCGAACCTTTCACAATGTACACTGCTGCTCAAGAGTGGCGTCAACTGCTGGAGGAATGGAACGAGTGGATCGCTGCGGTGTCGGCAGCAATCTCGTCTCTTGTTGCGGAGGTAGCGCACCCATAGTGCTGGTCTCCAACTCCTTAACGCAGAGATGTACCATATGCATAGGACAGAGGTTGCCGGCAATGAATTACCATATTGCAGAGAACAGAGCACACCGAAACAGAGAATTCGGGCCTACCTACTATCCAATACATAATCACATTGCACGCTAAAACAGTGCATCTTTCGTAATTTCAACAAAAAGAAGCCATATCATCTGTCTTAAAAAAGAACCAGCAGCCATGTGTACCGGCATGTATAGTGTGTGGCGTCTCATCGACTCAAACAGCTCAAGATCGCACACAAGCAGCTAAATGGTGCAAAAACAACATCATGTTCTTTTTGCCAAACATTCTACATGCGCGTAGATTCTTCCAAATAATCGTTTTACAATAAATACACCGTAGAAGATAAGCATATAGCTTTTGTTTCACTAGTCCATCAACCCGTGCACTTGCACGGGCTAGTGATATGTAAAATTACATATTCTTTTGTTTTCTATAAAGGAAACACGCTTGCATGGGCTATTCATATTCATATATTAACCATAGTCATAAGTAGGACGTATGGAACTTTGGATTCTAGAGACCATACTAAGAGCATCTCTGTGAGACCCACTGGGCCGATGATGGGCCGGGCCAAATTCGCGACACTGTAGCGCGCGGCTACTGTAGCTACGCGAGTGAGTGAGCTGAGCGAGCGATCGATTAGTACCACCTCGCTAGTTCAGTAGGAGCTGAGCCAGCTTAAAAGCCTGGGCGCCGGAATGAAATTAGTTCCGGATCGATCCTTTTGCTAAGCGGGACGAAAGCGCAAAGAATTAATTTCAGGTGTGGCCCATTCAACGTGTAGAGTGGATCTTAGCTGTATTCGGGCTCGGCGCTACAAATGGTATTCAGCCCGGCCGCGGTTCACGGGCGTATGGATCGGGAGCTCGGACAGCTGCGCATGGCCCACCAAAGCCATGGCACTTGGGCCGGGGAGCTGGTAATGCGGACGTGACCAAGAGAGTCGATCCTGAACGTTTGTCCTGTACGTGTACGGGTAAGCTGATTCGCTAGTTCGACGAGGACGTCGATTCCTAAGGGTGGGTGGATGTGAGACCCACTGGGCCGATGATGGGCCGGGCCAAATTCGCGACACTGTAGCGCGCGGCTACTGTAGCTACGCGAGTGAGTGAGCTGAGCGAGCGATCGATTAGTACCACCTCGCTAGTTCAGTAGGAGCTGAGCCAGCTTAAAAGCCTGGGCGCCGGAATGAAATTAATTCTGGATCGATCCTTTTGCGCGAAGCGAGGACGAAAGCGCAAGAGAATTAATTTCTAGGTGTGGTCCATTCAACGTGTAGAGTGGATCTTAGCTGTATTTCGGGCCTCGGGCGTTACAATCTCCAAGAGACATACTATTCTTGTCTTGTGTGCCATATTTATACTTTTAGAGAAAAAAGGTGCAGTCCAAGAGCTATACTATCTTATTTTATAAAATAAAGAACCGGCTATTCCCAGAATCTTGTATGGTAAATATAGCTTGCATTTTGCCGCTAGTCATCTAGAATTGTCATAATATAAAGACCGTTGGAGTTTTCTAATTTTTTACAAAGTTTTCAACTTTAGAGGTTTGGCTAAATCATATGTTTAGCAATCTATTTTTACCAACTCTCTTGGAGTTGCTCTAATATAGTCATAAATGAGTTAGCTATTGCACGCTCGTAGTTTTTCGTTGTAGTAGAGTAGAAGCACACTGTAATTTATAAATAAATAAAAAAGAATGCAACCTTACTTTATTTTCCAATAAAGATTTTCATCTGCAAGATCAAAGGGCGATTGCAAATTCAGGTAACAATAATCGGCCCACCAAATTTATGCATCCATTTTGGGTACACTTTTAAGTGCTATACTTAGGAAGTATAGTAGTCGGCTTGTTTTCATTTTGTTTACTAAATTCTGAATTTTGCAACGTAGTGTTACCTTCTTTATAAAGGAAAACGGCAAGTGCATCTGGTATAGCACCCTTCATAATCTTATAAGCAAAATAACACAATAGTAACCATATGCTCTGTGGAATTTCAGTAAGTTATTTTAATTAATTAATGTTGTTGTAATTAGAAAGTGACTAATAAAATAGGATGCTTATACCTCCTTATCTCCATGAGCCCTCCTAAACTTAATCCCCCATATACTTCTGTCATCCAACAACTTTCCCTTTCTCAAATAACATAAGGTGTATGACATATCACTCTAAAATTGTTCGAGAAAAATCATATCACTCTAAATATAAGGGAAAAGGCGGAAGACAGCCTACCACTAAATATAAGTTGCTGGATAGAGAAACTATTTGAGGGTGATTTTTATTGCACAGTAAATCTTAATTTTGACTTTAAGAGGTTGGATAGGAAAGCCTTGGATCGAGATGCTCTGCAACATATATACTACTGCTCATTCCGAGACTGGCCGCACTATTGGTTCGTTGGCCGATCAGTGAAGCACTTTTTCAGTTTTCTTGGTTGTTTGATTCTAAGTGATTATATATTGACTTCTGAATAATTCATATATGTGCAGATTTTTTCTTTTCCTCATAAATTAAATGAGTAGGAAATATAATACTTTATTTGTGCTATTGTTTATGTAGAGATTCATGGATGCCTTACCTTTTGATGACTGCCACCTCAGCTCGTACATTCCTTGCAAATCAAGCTCTTAGTATTCCTATATGCAGCTGCTTGACATTGTATATTGACTGGGGAAAGAACAATAAGCATAAGATGGTAACTGAACTTGTTGTTTAACAAATACAATACAAATGTAGTCTATAGTACATATCCAGAAGGGCACCAGGAAAATGTCCAGGGTCATTGGTCTGCTTGTGTTCCCTACTTTTCTCGTTCTGACCAAGCTTGTAATTTGCCATTGGCATAGATACCTAGGAGGTCATCAGGTCGATACATAGGGATGCAACCTTCAGTCCAGTATCCGGCGTCCCAATAACCATAGTCCAAGGTAGTGTTCTGACCAAGTTTGTAGTTTTCCATTGGCATACATACCTTGGAGCTCATCAGGTCAATAAATAGGGATGCACCTTCAGTCCAGCATCCTGCATGCCAATAACCATAGTAGAAAGCAATGTCTTTTTGAGACGCATATGAAAGCACACTCAGAGCATGAGATGGTGGCACATTGCGCAGTATGTGCACATAGCAAACCTAAACTTGCTCAAGAATGCAATGTCTTTGACGAAGAAATAAAGGAAAGTGTCTTGGATGAAAATGATCCACTGCGAGAGGCAGTGCATGAAAATTGTCCTGGCCTCCTGGGATGCCGCCAAGCAGTGACGTAACCACATGCTTGTACGCAGAATCAACTTTCTACAGCAGTTGCAGAGGCTGCGACTGGCGATGAGATCACATCGGACAGATTGTGATGGCACGTACGACTGTGTGGCCTCCGAGTGCAGGCTTTGCTCCTAATATTGGCCTCTTCTAGATGCTTGTCTGTAGGCCTGAGCAAATGACGACGCCGGGCTATTGACGAAGCCATCTTTGTATGGCATGGCATGTTGTTGGCTCGCCGCTGATCGGAATCATATCTCCGGGTAGAGACCGCCTCGGCAGGCGCAAGCTCTTCCGGCACGGCGCGGCACACAGATGCTCGCGTGCCAGATCGTCGTCGGCTGCCTGATCAGCGCCAAGTTCGGCTTCTCTGGCGTGGCGGAGATCCCCAAGGCGTACATGGCCATCGTGGTGCTCATCATCTCCGCATACGTTGCCCGCTATGCCTGGTCCTGGGGACCCCTCGGATGGCCGGTGCCCAGCGAGATCTTCCCGCTGGAGATCCGGTCGGCGTGGCCGAGCATCAACGTATCCGTCAACATGCTCTGCATCTTCAACATCGTGCTGGTCTATTCTTCTTCGGCGCCTTGGAATAGCTGAATTGCGATGTGTGCATGGCTAGATTAGATCGCTTCCAATGCCATGACGGGATTTTTTTTGGTAAATCATTTAGGTAATTATGTTAGTTTATTATTCCATTCTGTAATGGCAGTGGTGGGTAATTCCCATAAAAGAAGCACAGAGATACAAGAAGAGGTCGCCGACAAGCCTGGCTCCTCCTCAAGCTTCTCCTCTTCTCTTCTTTATCTTCTGCTCTGGAGAGATTGCTATTCTAGCCTGAACTTCACACTTCACACTTCTCTCTCTTCTACTACACTTGCTTGCTTACAACTGAGCTGGGCCATATTAGTAGTGAGTGACAGCCTGACGGGGGGTATTTATAGATGCGGAGAAAGGCTATGGGGGAAACTTGGCCGTTGGGCACTTGGGCGACATGGGCTGGCTTGCGTAATCTGTGACAAGTCATGGCAGCAATCACAGCTCCGCGTTCCGTTGTTTGCAATTTCAGAGCACACCGAAACAGAGCACGGAACAGAGCACGCCAAAACAGAGCATGGGTTCACCATTGACCAATATCCTATGCAGTCATTTCATTGCACGTCGAAACAGAGAATGTTTAGTCCCAATAATCTGTCACTTGAGTACCCGTGTTTTGTTTCCATTCCGTGTTTGCAGTTTGATCAGGCTGGTACACTGGCCTAATAGTGCCCTGTACCCAGGGGAAAGGAAGATCCTGACTCAAGACTCAAGGTCCTATTTAGTACAACTTATTAGGCGGTGGTGAATGTCATCGCATTATTACCAAACACTCAAGGTTTATTTTTAACTGCATGCAAATCCAGTAGGGCTGAAAATGAGACGGGTATTTTTGATGAATTATCGAGACGACGAGCCATGCCCTGTTTCGGTGTGTGCAGCGAGGTTACTGGATGACCGCATGCTCTGTCCTGCGATGTCACGGGTTACTGGATGACTGCATGCTCTGTCCTGGCGGCAGTTTCACTTTCATCAGCAGATGAGCTCGTCGACATCCCGGTCCTAGCGGCGTTCGACTGCTGCAGCCTGCAGGGTGTCACGTCTGCAGCTACCGCCGCATTTCGGGCCGTCGACACGACGACGGTAATGGGTGGTGGCAGGACGCTGCAGGAGATACAGCAGTTCGACGT
This sequence comes from Themeda triandra, assembly GCA_018135685.1. Taxonomy (NCBI): domain Eukaryota; kingdom Viridiplantae; phylum Streptophyta; class Magnoliopsida; order Poales; family Poaceae; genus Themeda; species Themeda triandra. The sequence continues at coordinate 58,066 of JAENPR010001281.1, forward strand.
GGGAGTAGACGGCGTGGTCGTGAACAGCTTCGACGAGCTGGAGCACCTACGGCGCCTGCGAGCTAGCTTCTCGCGGCGGCGACTGGCAAAACCTCGTCGTGGTACGTTGGCCCCGTCTCGCTGTGCCGGTCACCTGAGATCTCGACGCACCGGCCATGACAAACGATCACCTGATCACCTGATGCTGGCAGTGCCCTTGACCACCCATAGGACCGGCCACGGACCTCTGATCTGAAGTTCTGCCCTGTATTGTAGAATAACAGGTCCAAGTCCAACTAATTAATCGTGCCCGTTTTGGCTCTTCCTTCTCGATCTACACTGCCTAACTGGCTGTTTTTAAATGCAGTCAGTGGCATGGGTTTGGATATGGTCACGGGCGTAGTCGTTTTGAATTAATTAACTACTCGAGCTCGAGGTCTCGAGCCGTTGTGGTGCACTGGCGCGTGGTGCCCCAGCTCATCAGGTTCCGTCTAAACGGGCTTGGCCTGTAGACCCTTGTTAATGTGCAATTTGCAGAGAGTAGATTAGAGTAGAGTAGATGCTGCCCTGCCCTGGGTGTGTGTGTATGATTTGTCTGTTCTTGGCATGCATCGGAGCCGGAGCGTGTGAGTTTTAGGCCCTGTTTGGAAGGCAAGTTTTAGGTCTAATACCCTTGTAAAATACAGCCCACACTAATTTTCCGTATGTAATTCTGAAACACTGTTACGGCCGGTTTGCACGGTTACAGGCGGAAAATAAAAAACGCCTTGAGAGGTGATTATTTTTTTCCGACGGATATCGGGCTCCGCGGAGACAGCGAAGGCAAAGTGATCGGCACATGGGACATGGCCAGTCATTCATGGCATTGAAACACGCCATGAGCACATCCCCAGTTCTGGCGTGAACATGGGTTTGTTAGACTCTTCGTGAACCTCGGATGCCTCTTCTTATTAATGGCACTGTGCCTGAGTAGCCGGAAGGAGTATTTTTTAGTGCCTGGGTGCCTGGGATGCCTCTTCTTTTAAGGCCTTTGTTTAGATTTCAAAATTGGTGCACCAAACTTACTATGAGAATTTCTATTCTCCATCACATCAAAATATCTAGACACGTGTAGATCTAAATATAGATGAAATAAAAAACTAATTGCACAGTTCTGTTGTACTTTTGAGGCGAACATTTTAATCATAATTAATCAATGTTTGGACAATTATTACCAAATAAAAACAAAATTGCTACTGAGTGTAAGGGGACACTTACTATGCAGATTTTGACCACCAATTTGGAATCTAAACAAGGCCTAAATATAACTGTGCCTCAGTTTATACTACTACTACGGGAGGACAGATGGATGGCACATGCTACCAGCTAATCTTGTCTGTTGACTCGAAGCAAGTCTCCTCTTCCTTCTGGCCTTATGTTTTTATAGGCTTTTCTCTTCCTCCGATCTTGTTGTGCATCGCTGTGAGCAGCTCCTGGTTTCGCGTCAGGTCGCTTCCAGCAGGTTAGTGCTTCTGTGAGATCCATCTCTTGGTCGAACTATTTCGGAATGCTTGATTCATACTCGTGCCTTTAGAGTTTGGGCTTGCCCTTCTGAATCTCTCGTTAGCACTTATTTTTTGCGATTCTGGGTTCCTAGATGAAATACAGATTTTGTGATAATCGAAGAGCGCAAACAAGCAGCATGTCTGAAGATTTCAGATTGAAATCTTCAGTTAATCGTGGTATCTAAAAAAGCGAATAGGCGTTTAATTCGTAGGAAGTATATAAATAGTTCCATGTGTTCCACTGGCATGTTGCTACAAAAGGAGACTAGACAAGTTTTACCCTGTGGCTCTCAGATGCGTAAAGATCCACTTATCTGCCAAAAAAACTGTTCACTCTAAGCTCCAGTAATGGGGTAGCCTTTAGGCGATCACTGGTCTCTCTGTGTTTGGAATTTTTGTTTGATGTTTTATTATTTGATTTTCTAAATTTCTTAGTTTCACCCACCAATATATTCTTCAGTAGAGTTCAATTTATGCTTTTCAGGAAGAAAAATTTCAGTGGAATTAGTTTGAGCCCTTTGAATAGTTTCTGCATATTTAAGCATTTGCAGAAATCATTGAACATATAGGGGTTATATGAATGTGGAATTTAACTTTCGTGATGCAATGTGCATAGCATGTGCACAGTGTGAATTATCTCAGAAATGTCACGAATACTACATAAAGTAGAAACTAACTGAACAATTTATCTGGAGTATTTGTCATCCAAAAATAATGAATGTGGAGCTTCATTAACATTGAGATTCTATATTTCAATTTCACAATAAACACTGAAAACATTAACCATTTTATGCCCCTGCTTCATTTCTGCAGTGAAAACTTATGGATTCGAATGGAGTATTCGCTATCAAATACTTAAGGGAATCTGTGAGGGTTTGCATTATCTTCATCAAGAACGTATCTATCATTTGGATCTCAAACCTGCAAATGTGCTGCTGGGTACCCACATGGAGCCAAAAATTACAGATTTTGGTTTGTCAAGGTGCATTGATGAAAATCAATCGACAATATGTACAGTCAATCTTTTCGGAACACCGTAAGCCCATCCTCATGGATCTCATTTCTTTTATTGAATTGAAACTGTGAATTTTGCCATGATGCTTCAACCCATATTATCTCTTGCAGGGGATATATTGCACCAGAACTAATTGATAAACAAAAAATATCATTCAAGTCAGACATATTCAGTTTGGGCATTATCATGGCCAGATTATTGACTGGGAGTAGCGGGAGTATTACTGATAACGTAAGAATTATTTATCTAATCTTTGCAGTTACTTTTTTGAAAAGAATATTCAGATTTTTACTTCCGTTATATAAAAATTATGTGCAAGTCAAGCCTTGAGAAGACCTGAACATTACCCGCATGGAAAAGTTACAGCCAGTTTTCATCGTTACAAACAGAATTGGTTGTCAGTCAAGGCAAGCAGTTATGTGCTTCCAAGGTCATGTAACTGCTGAATCTTGTTGAATGTTTAAGACCCAATATCTCCGGCTTCGGCTTCTCTGTGCATTGTAACCATGCTGTTGTGAGGAGCCATTTTCATCTCTCTTTTTAAAGTAATTAGGAGCCAATGAAACCAGTTTTTATTCACCAGGACATATTCCTCTATTGACTGTAGCAAGGAGCTGAGGTCAGACAAAACTATACTAAAAAGTATAAGGGCATGGAGCCAAGGGCATCGAAGATAGCCCCTTGTAGCAATGATATTTTGAAGAGTATAAGGGTTCTCACCCTATCTATCATATTAAGGACTAGTGACGTAAAAGAGGGGTTGAATTAGATCACTTAAAAATTAAGGTAAAAAACCGCTTGAAAGCCGACACAAGTTCTGTCTAGATGTGCACTAGGTTTTTATAAGCGATGTGAACTGCACTCACAGAATGCTCCTCGACTTCTTCACTATGGAGAGCTTTGCCCAAACTGCCAATGGCCTCTCATGCCTCGTGCCACACCAAAAATGCGATTGATGTGATCTCATAAAGTTACAAGCCCCATGTGTACAACTCTTGATGTGCGCAAGTACCAATAACAAGGAGTTATGCAACCTCACTGAACATATTCCTAAACCTAAAGCAGGTCCTAAAATGGCCTAACTAGCTAACATTAGACCAACTAACTAATCGGCTAAGTATTGATTTGGTGCCTCTAGAACATACTCTCTCTGTCCCTGAATATATTCAATCTTTGTTATCTTTGACTAACAGTTAGCCTAATCTTACTATTACTAATTAGAGGCTCCAATGGAGACACCACGTTCATTCTCACCCGACGCTAAGAAAAAAGATAAATGCTAGAAATTCTCACAATAATCGGAAATCCAGCCATTGATTTGGTAGATTCTAAAGGTCATCACCAATATTAGCCATCGGATATAATGAAGTTTATTAAAAAATTACCCCACTGCCATTATGTAAAAATACATAAAGTAACCCCCTAATTTTAGGTGCAAATTACTCACTTTGCCATTATAGATATAATTGAACGTTGTCCCTAAATCTCTTCTTTCCTTCTAGCTACGTACACACCCATGTATATGTATATATAATATTACGACTAAAAACAATCCGGCAAGTCGCCGATCACATCTTCATCATCTAGCTGCCTGCCGTTCCTACATCTCTTCTGTTTGATATCCATTATTTCTCTCACAAACCACGCTCCGCTTTTCTCGGATGAAAACCAACGGAAGTTTCCAAGATGGAAATAAACAAAAGAACCAAAGGAGAAAAAACAAAGAGCTTTCCATGTTGCAATCTGGCGGATATCATTCAGTTCTGGACATCAAGCACAGCGATTGACACCACCATGGATCCCTGACTCGGATCCCTGACTCTCGTGCATCTCAGCCGTATCCCTGGACTCTTGCGCGTCTCAGCCGGGGCCTTCCACGCCTTCATCAAGATCACCACCAAGGCACCAATCAGGCAATCATGCAGCCCTGGGCTCTATGGGTAACTTGAGGTCATGGTTCAACAAGTAGACAGATCACTTCGAGTCTCCATCTTCCGATCCAGCTCACCATTAATTACAAATGCTATCATCATTCAAAAGTCAAACCAGTCCAGTTGATCAGGTACGTTTTAGGCACGAAATCATGAATGAATCTTCCTCCAATCATTCTTTCAGTCTTAGGTCGTCCAAACCAATTTTCGTCCAGTTATCCTGTAAATATCTATTAGCCTGAGTTCGTCGGTCAATTGTTCAATCTATTGGGCTGTTCATGAAGTGGTCCCTAATTTGTGTGTGGCACCGTTGTCGATTAATCTTAGGTATACTGGCTATTCAAAGTTTTTGTTTTCAATAACAAAATTAGAATGTGAGAAACTGTATTACTATGACCTAAACTCTTCAATAAAAAAAAATCTTTTTAATAAATTATAGAAGCACTAGAGTTTCTACTTAGCATTTGAAGTGAATTGCGCAAGTTGATGCACAAGTGTTTTTATGTTTAACTTGAGGTTAGATTTTAACTAAATACATACCACACTAGAAAAAATATATAAATATTTGAAATTCTAACCAGGGTTTCCTAATGATGTCTCCACTTTAATCATCATGAGACAACATAGAGAAAACAAAATATACATCCTATAAATTCCCATAAAGTTCCAAAACATGCAGCCATTAATTCAGTATAGCCTAATCATCATTGATGATAATAATAGCTATTGGATCCATTCGATTTTCAACAAATTATCCATATGTGCTATTATGTAAAATAATTTATTTGAACAACCCACTTGTGCCGTCAAAAAACACGATCTAAGATAGACCTATATTTACATTTAGTTACCCATGTACACCAATTCTGATAAAACAATTGATGGAACGTAATTGTTATCTCATTATTGGAAAAGTTAAATATCATCTTAAATCAACATCTATTGATAAAGTATATCTTCTAATAAAAAATATTTAAAAACAATCATACTGGATTTAAGTGGTAAGCGGCGTTCCGTCGACATGCTATGCTTTAAGTGGTAAGAGATATTCCTGTTGACACCAAAGCATTTGTAATGATTTCAGAAATCTCCAAATCTACCAACTCAGTCCTCCGAAGGTACTCATAGGGGTAAGATTTACGTACATGTGTTCATAGGGATGAGTGTGGGTACGTATTGTGGGCGTCTGCATTCTATCATGTAATTCTCAAAACAAGTTTTGTCACTATAAATATATATTAAGATTTCATTAAAGTAAGAGTATATGTCGTGCCAACTTGCATGAGCAATAAATATATAAGTTATGTTTCATCACAACAAAAATATTTCCTTAACAACTCTTACAATAATGGTACTTGCATATTGTTTAAAACTCTATTAGTTACTATGACACAATTAATTTAGGTTGTTACATTAGATGTATTTATATATTTTATTTAAATAATTGATATGTCTATATTGATACTATAACCAACTGCATAAATAATTCCTTGACAGAAAAAATGACTCATCTTGAGAACTATGGGAGACTATTGGTGGTTATATTTTTTTAACCCTTTGAGATTACTTTAGACTAAAAGTCAATCAATATAAGGCCTATGTATTGAAATTCTTTTGAGATTAGCAGTACTTCCCAATTCGAGATCTCACTTCAAGCTCTACCACCCACCTTAAGTAACTTAGTGCATGATTCAAATGATTGTGTATGCTATTGTAGTGTTTAAGATTGTAGTCTATGACCTACTAATTAAAATCCATATTTTAAAAAAGTGCAAAAAGGATAGTAGTTAATAAAACATTTAATAAGAACAGGAGTTTTAACCGAGGACAAAAAATTAATTACGGTCAATAAGAAAAAGATTGAAAAATAGAATATTTGGATTCAGAACATGATGAGATATATGATGCAACAAAGACCAACATACTTAACCACAAGGTTTGAAACTAATTTTTTGTTCACAATATACATAGGCGTCATGTAAAGTAAAAACATGACTATGGATGAAAATGCATATAAATCAGTCCTTTGCAAAAAAATAGTTAGTTTATATATAATAATTTGATATAGACTATGAAGTATCTATTGTGTCAAAGAGTAAAAACATACAACTAAGTGTAAAAAATATATTTTGGTAATATATCTTAACTAGTTTATCTCATAAAATTTTAACCCGTGCGAGAGCACGGGTTGATGGACTAGTTATATCAAAAGTTTGTATTACAAAAGTATATTTGTATTTAGAAATACTTCAAACTTCTGTTCCTATAAATTATATATTATAAGAAAAATTATATATTAAAATATGTTCTTGAAGACCACACCAAGTATCGCGCCTTATATTTGGAGATTGAGGGAGTATCTTCCTAAAGCCTAGGCCTCTAGTTGAACCAAGCACTATCCATCCATTTTGGGGTAGCTATGATCCTGCAATTTTTTTAATATGGATAAAAAGCAATCTATAGTGGAAAATGTTGTGGCATTGCCATGTAATAAATAATTTAGGTATGGAATATGTAATGATGTTTACATAATATGGGGATACAAAGGTGTACATAGTGAGCACCAACTCTGATGTTGCCTTATAGTGCTATCCAAACAGTTCTTACATCCTAAGACATTGTTTTGTCACAAATGTTCTACATTAAAATTGAATTTATCACCAGCTAATTTTTCATCATAGAAGATATAATATCTATAAACAAGCCATATTAAGTAAGACATAATTCTCTTGAACTTTCGCGAACTTCAAATTTTTCACAAAAGTATGGTTGAGTTCCACCCACCGATGATCTAGTGATGGGAGGATTATAAACCATAAGAATGCACATTATAGATGAATAATGGATCCAATTATCAAATGACTAACTTAATATTTCAAAAACATGTGCCAAATGTTCTAGTGATAAGATAATGGGGTTAGCAAGATATCTCATGACAAGAAGCGGTATGGATTGGGCCCGATGCCTAGTTGATCTACAAATATACACATAAGATAATCTTGTATGCATATGTGTACAATTTTTTGAAAATGGAGATGAATGTTTCCATGATATTTTACAAGAGAGTTTAATTTATGTTAGATTGGATTTTGTATAAAATTTCCATCTTACTTAATAAGTCTTGTTTATATTTGAAGTTCAATTATTGGTAATCTAATGCTTCTATCATCTCTCTTCGTCGCTCGTTTCAGCCGCATTGTGGCTTATTCCCTCTCACATAACACTATTGAAATAACCAAAATTAGCCGTGAAAATCATCAACCAAATAGATCTTCATTCCATCTTTGGTGGCTTAAGCTAGTCTAAATGGGAGTGTCATTTGAGTTTTATTTGCATCCAGGAAGTTGCCATGTAGGAATTTTTATAACATGGTAGTGTATTTAACACCAGTCTTGGAGTTTCATAAGAGTTTCATGGGCATTAAATATGCTAATATGGCATTGTATAAGAGAGAGATGATGAGAGTTTCATGGGAGTAGAGAGGGTTTCATGGGGATGAAACTCACTGTTTCCAAAATATAGTGTTGGAAACTAGGACATGAAACCTCCCATTGAGACTAGCCTAAGAAGAGAGAGAGAAGAAATGAGCGTCATCTAGATGACACTCTTGGCGCAATTGCCAACTATCTTTGAGTCATGAAATTAAATGTCTATGAAACTCTAAAATGAAACTTTGCATTGAGGGAGGGTGTTTCATCCAAGTTTTATTTCATTCAATATGACATGGTAGTCTTGAAAACATCAAAAAGATACCCATTCACCGAGACTGGTCTTATATTGCATATGTATGGTTTATCTATATCTGGTGGACCTAGAGCTAGCCTATCAAACTACCGATGGTTCGCGAAATCGGCTGTAAATATGCAAAAATTACCACCAGTGAATACCTTTTCTCTACTAGTGCTAGGAAACTTATGGCACTTAATTGCACGAAAATATAGTAGAAATATAGATCCCTATATAAAGAGATGACCGTGGAGGTGCAGACTTGGCATGAAGATCTACCCTTGGTATCCTTGGACTTATGACCACCCTAATACATGTTGATGTTGTACCAAGAATACAATCTTAATCACTAACCCTAAACTCTAACCTAGGAAGTTAGTACATATTCTGTTAGTGTCTGAAATCTTCGGTAGCTCAATCTCCTAGCCCCGAAGATTACATGGAGATGGACATCTAGGAGGTATGTTATGTTATTCCAACTACAAGAACCACGTGCCAGGCCCGAAGGTACATGCTAATTCTCGAGGGTGCGCGTCAAATCCCAAAGATACGTCTCAAGTTTTGTGGTGGAACTTTCCAATAAGATTCATGTCCTAGACTTGGCACAGCTTCTTGCATTCAGTTGTAGGTGAGCGTGCATTTTAACACTGATGCGCTTGTGGATTTGTCAACTTAGTTTCTTTGAGGTGTTTATAATGGAAGATATGTTTCACAAAATGTTGTTTACTATACTAAATGTGTATTTTTAATATTGAGAGGCATCTTAACCTCTTAGTGAAATGTATTTTGTATTATTTTGAGTTTTACTATTATACATTCTACTATAGTTACCCTTACTTTATGTTTGAATTTTGCAGTGGCATGAATCATTGAATACTGACTGCCCACAAATGAAGAGATGCATCGAAGTAGCAAAAAATTGTGTCGAATATGAGCCTTATGAGAGACCCACCATTGCTAAGATAATCGATAAGCTTAATGAGACAGAAACCACAATTCCAAAGGTTCCTCAAGTTGTTAATGAGCCAAGAAATGACCCAAGCTCTTCATTACATCAGGTACGATGGTTCAAGGAAACGATCAATGATTATCTTCTTTTGGTGCTGGATATACATCTTAATTTGTTCGATCCATATTCCACCTGTTTTTCTGAGGCAATATATTTTTTAATGTCCTTTTGCTCCATTCGTATCTGAATAGACAGCATGGTTGTTCCTCCTCCACCCACTAGCAGGTGAGGAACCCATCGCTTTGCTTGCCACTCATCTTCTTTAATGTCCTTTTGCTAGGAATGCCACTAGATTAGGCAACCTCACACGCTTTATATATGCATTCGCATTATTTCTTCCGATGCACACTATGCTTCGACTACCTCATCTGTGCATAAGTTTTAGTACCACCAGTCACCGTGGCTAGCTACCTGTCCAGACTTCTTGATGTTCATCCCCTGAGCTTGCCACGAGATCATCCATGGTCGCCACTATCCTCTTACTGCTGCTGTGCCTTCGTTCATGTACGTAGGATACGGAAGGTGCTCCTCTGCAAGTTCACAGATGTTGAGATGGTGGTTCCTCTTTACCATCCAGATTATTTTTGTTTTTTGTCTCCTTTATTTGCTTAATTCCTTGGTCATCAACTAGATAACTCTTGATGGCATGATTTTAGAGAGATTAATTGATCAGGAGAAAATCAATACGATGGGATAAATACGTAGAATAGCAGAATTTACTGTGAGCAGTAAGTGCTTCCATTAACTAATAGTTCTATCTACTATTTTAACAATTGATTGTAGCTTTTAAGGCCATCATCGTAAGTAGAACCATGTACATTACTTTATTCAGCCTTCTGTCCTTATGGTGAACATTTTCTTAGAAAATTTTCACATCATATTTTCACGATTAATTTATTTGTCATTCACAAGATATCACCTTTTAAAATCCTGCGACAACGCGCGGCGTATTCACCTAGTGCACCTAAAAAGGCAAAACAATGAATTATAATTTAGAACATAGAGAGTTGCATGATCAAAGTGGGCGATTACAAAGAAGGTTAGCAAAAAAGCCTTTAAAGTTCCAAAAAATTTGGCATTATTCACCTTTTACAGTGTAACAATTTGTTATACTGAGAAACGATACTAGTGCTCGGGTGCTACCTTGGTTCCAAAATGGACTTCTGGCACTTAAGAACTAAAATCTCAGGGCATCTAAGGATCAACCCCATAGGTTAATTAACTTCTACAATCCAGGAGTGGTCCTAGCTGTCATTAAGCCAATCACAATTGATCTCAACCAGAATTTACCCAACATCCGTGAGTCGTCCAACAACTAAGCTTATTAGGGCATGTACGGCCCTGGCTATTTAGAGAGGGGCATAATAATAACTGTGGTGCTTAGTTCCCAAATTTGTTTTATTGTGCAAGGGAGTACTTCCTCCGTCCTGTAATATAGAGCGTTCTTGCCATTCTCAGAGAAAATAAGGAGGACAATAGACGCATATACCCCTTACTTAACTTCCTAAATTATTGAAATCTGATCTATATCCCTTGATTAAAGGCTGCAAACTAAGTTTTTTTTTTAGAAAATATGGAAACCACTCAATCACGTATTATTATTTGAGGGAATATTATTTTCTTTGTTCCTCAAATGGATTATATTTGAAGACACCTCCAAAACCCAGAATGCTCTATATTTCAGGATGGAGGGAGTATGTACTGAAAGTTCACAGACAATTATTGGACATGCAACTAACCATTGTTGGATCTTTTAGGAAGTTATATGCACTCTGTACTTTCAAAAAGTTTAGGTGTTTTAGTCATTGATCTAGTCTACAGTAGAGAAGTAAAACCATTATTTTGCAATTATGAAACTAGTCGATCAACCTGTGCTCCCACACGGATAAAACCCCACGAGGCATAATCATTATAGGTTTATGTTTAATACCTACAACTAATAAAAAATAATTATATTAGTTTGCCCATTTTTCACTGTATTCATTTTCTAACACAATACGCATACAAATACTTCATAATCTTTATTCAGTTGTAAAAATATTTTCAGTTATTGATATATATGCTTTTATCCTTACACATAGTTTTTTTCCTCACCGAATGGGACCTCGGTGTACCTTCATTATGCATTGAGTTGAAACATTCGCTGAAGTGCGTATCCTATTACAACACATGTATGTCTTAAAATGCCATGAATATAAATTTTGATTTTCAAATTTTAAATTTCTTATAGTTGTGACAAATTTTTATCCTCACTTTATTGTATTTTCTATTAATTCTCACTTTGTATCTATACTTCTTATATAAACAAACCCCACTAACCTTTTTCTCTTGGATTTCGTGAAGCCACGTCATCAAGAGGGTCCCACCAAATCACTAAGTGCACCATGAGGAGTAACTTTAAATACTAAATTGCATTAGTTGCCCAGACATCAAAACTCATTGTATAGTCTCCTTTAATACACCAAGTTACTTCCATAATGATTCCATCCACTATCAAACTCTCATATCCATTCAATTATTCTATTAATTCCACTTCTATAATGAAACTAGCACCTAAGCAAAGAGACGGGGGGGCGGCGCAGATCCTTTGGAGCTCCCATGAAATTTTGATCATAGATCTGCTCGTAGGAGGGGTTCTGAAGTCTGAACTCTATCAGTCGCGACGTAGAAGAAGAAGCTCTCTGTTATGACTCTAGGCCTTCTCAGACTTTCTAGGTTGCAATAAGGCCCAAGTGACGTTCTTTTTCAAAGGCCCAGTCCAGCACTACATACAAGGCCGCCCACTCAATGCACTCGGGCTGGCAGGCTGGGGTATGGTTGTGGGCGCGCGGCCGGCGCATGGCGGCACTGGTTAGGCCGCAGGCAGCATGCCAACAGCTGCAGGCTTGCAATTACAGAACCTGACCGATTGTAGCTGCACTGCTGCAGGCTTGCCATTGATAACAAATGTTAATTTGTTTTCCGTCATCGTCACACTCATCTATTAGTTTGTGACTTTGGTCTGTGGGTAAGGAAAAATTGCATCCTTTGTATTTCTAATGATGAATTCTATTTTTTCATCGATGTTTCAATATAAAACAAGCGCAAACTACTACATTTGTCTTGTATATGGGGGTATATATTAGATTTAAAGTGGTTTAGCACTTTTTGTTGATCCCTCCTTAAATTTTTCCTAGCGCGGTACCTGCATATGGATTATAACATTCAAAGAGTCATTTTTTTCTTCTCACTATAAATCATCTTAGTCAACCCATTAATAGTGAGAGAGTGTGAGATATGGATCTGACTTCTGGCCAAATCCTCCATGGGGGCCAGAATCAGCGCGTGCCGCTCGGTGCAGTTGAGGCAGCTGTGGTACGCGATGGCGTACCTGAGTGAGCGACAGGTGCCATGGTGAAGCACGTATGTTGAACAATGAGGAGAGCGGCATGTATGCCGGCGAATTCTACTTTGCCACGGCTCAGGGCCTCCACTGTCTGGGTAGGGTGTGGGCACATGCATTCATTAATAATTAGCATCCATTACGTGTGTATCCAAACACCTTCCTAGCTAATAGGTACCTGGCCAATTGTTTAGCCAGCTATTACCTAACTAAATACTATCAGCTAATGGATCCAAACAGGGCCTAATTCTTTATTAGAAAACAAAATAGCTCAATTGCTATTATTGGCGATGATGACTAAATTTGACAAAAAAAAAAGGTTCAGATGTTTCTAATTATTATGGAACCTATAGGATTTATCTTTTTTCCTATCGCATTCTGTGAGGATCAACATGGAGGCTCCTTTAGAGTCTCCAATTATTATTAATAATATAAGATACAGAATGATAGTATTCTAGATCATTACTATAGTGTAAAAATAGTTTTCATAGGAAATCATTTATACTATTTTATTGTGACTAATTAAAATAGATTTTATTTAACTAATGGTGGAAGTTGGAGATATTTAACTACACATTCTAGGATGTTATGCTTTATTTGAGATTTTGTTTTTCTCTACTTAAATTTTGGATGACATTTCTTGAACTACAGGTTATTGAAAGATTCAAGGCACTGCCCATACAAACTCTTCAGGAATATTCTAGGTATACTCATGATTTTTTTTACTAAGTTGCTATGTCACTTTGACATAAGAACTTATAGATTCACCATATATTTGCACAAGCCTGGTTTCCATTTTCTTCAGTTTTCTCAGAAGAACATGGTAATATACAAGGTCAAGTTAGTGCTCGTCCAACTGATGAGATGCAATTGCATTAAATAGTATGACACCTTATAATGATCTGATGTCGTCAGCCATATATTCACATATAAATGATTGTTAGTATCATGACCCATATATTCACATATTTATTTATTTTCCAAATAATTATATAGTTGATCCTCGTTGGAGGTTAACTAAAGTTACATTGAAATTTTGGAGAAGTATGAAACATATAATATATATGGTGTGACGGTTGCATGAGTGAAGAATAGTTTGGTACTCTAATTCTTTTGCAGTTATGGATTTTCTTTTCATGTAGGAGACGCGAATGTTTTTAGCGATGTAATATTCCTTTTTTTTTTTCCTGAAATGTAATGACACATGGCCTCCTGCACATTTAAAAAGGATAGAATTGGGCCCACACCTTAGTCCAATCTGATCATGTGATCAATTTAGCAAAGCAAGGAGGCAATTTTACACTTAGTCAAAGAAGAGAGAAGAAATAATCAAACTTAGTTTAAGCGTCATTCTGTTGGCTTACTTGTATGAATTAAATCTTTCATGATTTGAAATAATGTCCTTTTTTTACTTAGAATGGAAAATATGGACATGGAACTCGATTTGCTGGAGTCTATAATTGGTGGAAGCAAGAACCCAAGCAATCTAAAGTTACCATTTTTGCAGTCCATCACAAAAAATTTCTCTGATGAGCTAAAAATCAGTAATAGTGGCTGTGCAGAGGTTTATAAGGTAAATTATTTTCTTGTTGCACAAAGCAGAGGTAACTTGATCTGATTTTCATTATCTTTCTCACAAGAAAGTTTAAGCAGGGTATCCTGCCAAACCAGAGTATAGCTGTGAAAAGGCTTTACAAGAGGCAAACAATAAAAGACAAGATGTTTCATCGTGAGCTTAAAACCATGATGATGGTTAACCATAAAAATGTGATACGATTTCTAGGCTACTGTTCCCATACAGAGGAACAAGCATTCAAAATAGAAGGAGAAGTTATTGTGGCCCAGGATCGGGAAAGATTCTTCTGTTACGAATATTTAGTCAATGGAAGCCTTGGGAGCTACCTTACCGGTATGATAAGGCACATTTTATAACAGTATGATGCATGTATTTCGCTTACTTCGCTGTCCTCCCTTTTTACATCCCACTATGTACTTATTAGTAAGCTGTGGTGCATGATTAATTGTAAGGAACACACTGAACTAACTAAATGTCTCATCATAATGTATATATGCAGTTTATCATAACAAATCAAACACTAGAATAATTAAAGGAATTACATGCTCTTACTTATTGTTTTGCTTCTGCAGATGAATTAAGGGGACTTGAATGGGAAATTCGGTATAGAATAATTAAAGGAATCTGTGATGGTTTGCATCATCTTCACAGTGAAAAACACATCATTCACATGAATCTCAAACCTGCCAGTATACTGTTGGACAGTAACATGGTGCCAAAGATAACTAATTTTGGTTTCTCAAGACTGGACAACATATCACAAACTACGGGCTCAGATCATTTTGTATCTCTGTACGCTAAATTGTTTTTGAGAAAACATTTTTTCCATTCTGATGTTTGCGCTCTTAAATTTTTATAGATGTCATGTATTGAACCTTTGGCTTTTCATGTAGAGGATACCGTGCTCCGGAGTACATGTATCATGGAAAAATGTCAGCTAAATCAGACATATATAGTTTGGGTATTATAATTCTAGAGCTTGTGACTGGAAGTAGGCATGAGCCAAACATTACTAAAGTAAGTTGCCTAAGTATCCATTGATATTACGCTTCAAACAACCATGTGGGGGGGGTGGGGTGGGGTGGGGGGGGGAATCAAACTGTTGTAGGTTTTTTTATTGTGGCAACCTTTGGTTCTCAAAGTTGTAGAAGGCAGGAGGTGTATTTAAATAGAAAAAAAATGTCTGGAAGTAGTTTTAAAAAAGAATTCGTAATTCTACAAAGAAATTCCTTTTTCTCATTAATTTGAGAGAAAACCGAGAAACATGTCTAGTTCTATTTTTTTCAAACGCCAAGGTCATAAGGGAGTGTTTTCACAAGTCCTGGCACCCTTTAGATAGTAAATATAATAAGCACATTTGTGATTTTTAGTTAATATTTCAATAGAATATTCAAGTAATTAATGCCAACTATCAACAATTGCTCATGCTATTTTGCTAGCTCTGTGAACCCAGTTAGAGCAGCACTATGTATATTTTTAGATAGATGTAATTAATAGCAACTGGCATCATAGAAGGATCCAGTCGGCTTCCATTATCTCTAGTTTGCTTTAGCCAATTTCATTTTTTTATGATGTGCTAAACTTTAGGCCACAAAAAAAAAAAAAATGGACTTTGCATTTAGCCCATTGTGTTATTTCTTAGTATGATATATGACTCTAGCTATTGTGGTTTATATTTTTTATCTAAATCTAATTCATATTATTTGCATCTACCTTTGTTTAAATTTGTTAAGGGGCCGTTTGGATCCCGTCATTTTGGAGGAATTAAAATCTACTTAATGGATTCAGTTATTTAGCTTGAAATTTTAGATTCCATAATTTTCAAAGTTTACATATAACCGTATCTCAAATTCATAGGATGGAAGATGGAAATTAATTCTATAGATCACCATACTATGTTTCTACTTTGCAACTTACAATACGCTCTTCAACTCGCTTCCGTATTGTACAAATGCAACACACAGCATCTATTTTGCATGGCTAACAATAGTATAAAAATATGTTCCATATACAATAATATTTGCTTAATTAATATGTTCCTAAATTATAATGTATTATTATGAATTCAATTCCAAGGATTAAAACAGGGCCTATGCGATAATGTTTTGTTACTTGACCAACAATTTCTTAATAAAATTCCAGTAGGGGGTCAAACCCCTCCTGTTCCCTAAAAAAAACAATTTCTTAATTAAAACCAGATTATCATAATGCAAAATTAATGTTTTTCTATTCAAATCTGAAAGACGTGTTAATAAAGTAATCTTATAAAATTAATAAAAGCTTTATCGTAACGATGAAAGAATACTCCTACTAATTTCAATTGGACTGAGTTCCTCATAGGTTGACACACAATTTAAAATCACATTTATCTGTGAATGAACAATGGCAGGTCCAAAGAAGATGGAAGCATAGGTGGAATAAAACAGCAAAGGATGCACAATTGGGGTACAAGCAAGTGGCTATATGCCTCCATTTGGCGGGAAGATGCAGGCTGATAGACCCAACAGATAGGCCTCATATATGGGATGTAATCAGTTGTCTCAACCAAACGGACAGTAGCGACGCGGAAACAAGTGATGGCACTCAAAGCCTGGAATTGGAGGACATGCTAGGAGTTGAGCCACTCGAAATCCATCTATCCTACGAGGCTAACAAGCAGATATCATGCTCCATTGAGCTGACCAATGATACGGATGATCACTTTGCCTTCAGAATTTCTCCCACCACCAGTCTACGTCGTCTGTATTGCATAGAGGCAAATAGAGGTACTGTTCCACCACGGTCCAAGTGCAGTGTTACAATATCGATGCAGGCACTGGACAAGGCACTCCCCAGTCATCACGGCAGGGACGAGTTCTGCGTCCAAAGCACCAGGGTAGATGGGAGTCTTGTGGCTACGAATATACTAGAAGCTGGTGGAGACATCTTTGATGAAGCGCCAGGTAAAGTGATTGATACCGTGGATGTCAGTGTTGTTCTTAGGGAGGCGACGTCACCAGATTCTGATCAGTACGTGTAACCTCAGCGACAAGAATGCAAGCGGTCCACCCATAAATAAGCTATATACCGTATAAATTGTATCTTATCATCTTATGCAGACATGGAAACTTTTTCAATTTTCTCTGGACATGCCGTGCGAAATCTTGCCGACAAGAACATCAGTTGCCATCAACAATGATGGTGGTGTGGGTTTTTATTTTTTTCACAATCATATGTTGTAGCACGTTTTCTATTAAGGGGTGAGGATGGTGGTTTTTTTTTTTAGATAATGGATAAAATATTCGGCTTCAGCTATCCGAAGATAGAATCAGGCCAATTAAGAGGTGAGGATGGTGGTATGGTGTGATGCATGTATTGAACTCATAAAACTACGAAAATTCAATGTTTTGATCTTGCCCTAACGAACCATGATGGCATGATGGTATTGCCGTATTGTAGCAGGGCAACAGGGCACACTCCTGTAGTTCTGTGCTACCATGAATTTCTAATCTGCAGTTGTGGGCGCACTTTCTTGTTCCTTACTCTGCTCTGATCGCCAGTCGACAGCTGCTGTGCAGCAATGCTGGATGAAATGTATGAGAGATCTCAGTGTGTTCCATGTGTTATTCAAGATTAGCTGATGTTGATTTCGTTCCTAGCCTGTTCTCGTCAGCAAAGCATTCCACTTAACCGGAAGGCCCCGATCCTCTGTTCAGACCACTCCTCTGACTCTATTCCCCTTCCTCTCTTTTGGCCATGACCACAGCAGAGCAGAGCACATCCATGGTAGAAATAGAAATACTTGCCATGGTGCCAAGCTTTTTATGATCACAGCCACAATGGCAAGGCGGACCTTGGAATTTCACGCAGGCGGTGGCACGCCACTGCCGCGGCAGCAAGGCCATGCTGCGCCCCCGGCCGAGTTGCGTCGTCGCTAGGATATGCCACACGTGGACGCTCGCCCTGGCGCGAGAGCTCGGCGTGCCATGCTACATCTTCGCGATGCTCTGCGCCTGAGTACCTCTACAAGCACTACAGGCCACATGAGCCGGTTTCGTCGGCGGACGAGCTCGTCCGCATCCCTGTCCTGCCGGCGTTCGACGGCAGAGTGTCGCGTGGACAGCTACCACCGCATTTCGCGCCGTCGATGATGGCCATGGCTAGGAGGAAGATGGAGGAGAAACGGGAGTTCGACGTGGCCGTGGACAGCGTGGTCGTGAACCAGCTTCGACGAGCTGGTGCACGGCTCCTGCTTGTAGTTGTAGAGGCACTTGATCGATACAGAGCAGCGCAAACGAACTGACGCGCGCCGAAACATATCCTCATAATATTCTTCGACAAGAGTCTCAGCTCGGGATTCATTGATGGTCCATGCAGTCGAACACCCAGGATCTGTATGTGTACTTTGCACTGGTCCAGATTGTACTACAAACTGGAGTAGTATATAACCATGCATGAAGTAATCTGTACACGTAACCAGCATTCTGCATTCAGCAATGATAATTCATAGGACAAACAATCTGAAGAACTACGACCGGGCACGCGTTGTCCTGATGCGCAGAGCAGTCGAACAGAGAACAGAGCACACCCAAACAAAGCATATAGGTTCACCGAAACAGAGCATGCTTCCATGTTTGCAGTTCCATCAGGCTGGTACATTGGCTAACCACTCCCCAGGGGAAGATCCCGGATTGCACGGGTACCACATCATTGAGATCAGCAAGCGACAGTAGTAATAATTTCGGAAAAACACATGACTTCAACTTGTTCAGTTTGCGTTGATCAAAAGGCTAAGCATGTGAAGGCTTAGATCCTTGTGGACAAAACAGACTAAGGGCTCTCTATAAATTTGATTAAACTTTAAAAGGTTTGATTTAAAATATTATAAAAATTAAATTATTTCTTTTTAACTGAAGTCAGCAATGGAAATCATTGCATTTTTTTAAAAAAATTAAGTAATATAGACTGTTTAAATTTGCTCCCACAGAGAGATGAATCTAAATCTGCTAGGTGCTACTTAGGTGCTCTAACTACTAGGCTAGAGGCCCTTTTACTAAAAATTAAAAGATTTGAGGTTTGATGGAATATTTTATTAGAGAAATATCCATGACCTTAATTACTAACTACTCCCTCATACTTAAAAATTATATTTTGAGAAGTCAATTTGTTTTAAGTACAATAAAATATAGATAAATTATACAAATATGTATGATACTAAATACATATTATTAGACGAATCACACTATTATTTCACAATAAACATACAAATACTTTGATCTTATCTTTTACTCCCTCCATTCTAAATTGTAATTTACCACATCATTGAGATCAGCAAGCGACAGTAGTAATAATTTCGGAAAAAAAAACATGACTTCAACTTGTTCAGTTTGGGTTGATCAAAAGGCTAAGCATGTGAAGCCTTAGATCCTATAATGTATTTGTTGCTTGTGGACAAAACAGACTAAGTGCTCTAATTACTAGGGTAGAGACTCTTTCACTAAAAATTAAATGATTTGAGGTTAGATGGAATATTTTATTAGAGAAATATCCGTGGCCTTAATTACTAACTACTCCCTCATACTTAAAAATTATATTTCGAGAAGTCAATTAGTTTTAAGTATAATAAAATATAGATAAATTATACAAATGTGTATGATACTAAATATATATTATTAGACGAATCATACTGTTTATTTCACAATAAACATACAAATACTTTGATCTTATCTTTTACTCTCTCTATTCTAAATTGTAATTTAGTTAGATTTTTTTGATGTATGCATTTTGCTATGTGATATATTATTTATCTACGTACATAGAAAAATATATGCACCAAAAAAATTAAATTAAACTACAATTTGGAACGGACGGAGTAAAAGTTAACAAAATTTTAAATTAAGTACTTACTACATATAAGATGTTCAATTATTTTAGACAACAAGGTGTAATCCTATGCAGGGCAGCTGGATGGCACATAAGAGCATCTCCAAGGGTTTTGTATTTTTGCTTTGGCATTTGTAGTCATTTGCCAACTCTCAAAACAAAATGAAAAGGAATAAAAGAGGACATCTCCAACCGTTTTGCAATTTTGACTTGGCAATTACCCAAAATAGGCAGCGTGGGTGGAGGGATGTGGTGCGAGAGTCGCGCGCAGGGACGTCGGAGGCAGCGCATGCGACAAATGCCAAGCGCGAGGGGCTTGATATATATGCCAAGTCTCCCCCTCCAAATGCCAAGTTAATGAAAATGCATAGGCTAAATGCATAACCATTGGAGAGAATTTTTTAGGAGTTTTATGCAAATTACTAAGTGCCAAGTCCAAATGCATATGTTGATCCAAGGGGCGCGAAGAGATTGGGTAATTTTGCACTTAACCGTCCGCTCTTAATCACACTTTTACAAATCCCTCCTTCCACCTCTCTCATGCGCCCCCTTGGATCAACATTCTACGGTCCAGATCGTTAGTTTACAAATTTGCACGGGATGTCTAATTTGCATAGGATCCGTTGCCTGCTTGGAGATGCTTTAAGAGCATCTCTAAGAGTTTGCTAAAACTCAAGTGTTTAAAATATATGACAAGTGAAATATTGAAGATCTCCAATAGTTTATCATTTAGGCTTGGCAAAAATCAAAATAGTAAGCCCACTTGCAACCGATCAACTAGCTAGTGGTTGCATGGCACCAAACAAATGGTTGCATGGTAATAAACAAGTGGTTGCATGCTCACCCAAGATGATGGCAACGCGATGGCAAAACGCCTACCGCGCGCAAATATGCACGTGAAGGACCGGTGAATGGTAAGTTGGAAAAATTTGTCAAACCATATGCCAAACTATTGGACCTTGATTTTTCTAGTTTTGCCAAAAAAACAAAAATAGCAATGAATTTTGACAAACTCTTGGAGATGTACCGATCACACTCACTCGATCCCCTTAAAAAAAACACCACAATCACTCGATGCCTTCACGGCCGACCAATAATCACTGTCCGTTGACCAAGTGCGCGGAGCAAGTCTCCTACTATTCCCTCTTCTTCTGGTCTTCTTGTGTCGCCCTGCGAGCAGCTTCTGGTTTCCGCTCCAGAAGGTTAGTGCTTCTTGAAGATCCACCTCTTTGTTGAACCATTTCGGAATGCTTAATACTCATGTCTCTTTAATCTACTGAATCCCTCGTTAGCACCGGTTTCTGCGATTATCCATTCCTAGCGCGTCAGATCTACAGCCTATTTCGAGATTGCAGTTTAAATCTTCGATTAAACATGTGCCCCTCATCTGCGGTTGCATACTAGTATCCGAAGAAGGGGTTCTGCGTTCAATTTATAGCAAGTCCTTTTTCTTAAACTAATCTAAAATCGAATTTGGTTACTGGAACACACTTTGTTCTAGAAATTGGAGTCATTCCAGTTTAGTTTTGCCCTCTGAGTGTCAAATGCGTCAAGATCCACTTATTTGCAACAAAACTGTTAACCCTAAGCTCCAATAATGGGCAGCCATTAGACCACCACTGCCCCCTCTGACATTCAAAAAACCAATGCTCCCTCTGTGTTTGGAATTATTGTTCGATGCTTTCTTGTTTGATTGAAATTTCTTAGTTCCACTAACCAATATGTACATTACATTTGTTTCTGGTGAAATGGAAGAGGCATTCGGTTAACCTGTTACAGTCATGGTTCGAGTTGCTTATTAAGGGGCTTCTTTCTGATCTTTTAAGTCCTACATTCTTCAGCAGAGAGTTCAATTTATGATTGCCAAGAAGAAAAATTGCAGTCCTCCCCTTCAGCAATATATTGTAACTTACATAAATGAGTGACCAACAAGCAAGTGAAGTTGAAGACCTAGAGCGCATATTTGCTGACACGAGCAAGGACCCCATCCAGATATCATATGGGGTAATAAAGTCCATCACAAAAAATTTCGCTCAAGTGATTGGTTATGGTGGATTTGCTGTTGTTTATCTGGTATGCTATTGGTTTTTACTGCTTTGCCTGTGCAGAGTAAAATGTTCAGATCAGTGCTGACACGTTACATGCTCTCTATCTGTTAAACAGGGAGCTCTAAAAAATGGGATGGTTGCTGTGAAGAAGCTTTCCCAGTCCACGAAGGATCTTTCTGATAAACAATTTTTGGAGGAGGTTAAATGTCTAATGAGAGTGAAGCACCCAAATATTGTAAGGTTTCTGGGGTATTGTGCAGAATGGCATGGAGAAGTGATGGAAATAGATGGAAAACTTATGATTGTTGATGTACCACAAAGGTTACTCTGCTTTGAGTATGTACCCAATGGAAGCCTTCATGATTATCTTCAAGGTATAAAGGTTGCTGCACTACATTGTTCCTCTTCATTTGCGCTAATGAACCCCACGAAATCAGCTATTCCTTCACCTGTCCATGTTAGACATGGCTAACTTTCAAAGTTTATAATCACTAAAATATATCCAGCTACCGCAACGAATTATTTTGAGCCCTTTGAATAGTTTCTGTATATCTAAGCATTGCGGAAATCATTTAATATACAGGAGATGATATGAATGTGGAATATAACTTTTCTGATGCGATCTGCATAGCATGTGTACAGTGTGGATTATCTTAGGAATGTCACAAATACTACATAGAGTAGAAACTAACTGAATTATTTAGCTGGAATATTTGTCATCGAAAAATAATGAATGTGGAGCTTCATTAACACTGAGATTCTATATTCAGATTTCACAATACATTATGCTAAAAAAAAGGTTTCACAATAAACACTAAAAAAATTAACCATTTTGTGCCCCTGGCTTCACTTCTACAGAGAAAACTTATGGATTTGAATGGAATATTCGCTATCAAATACTTAAGGGAATTTGTGCGGGTTTGTATTATCTTCATCAAGAACGTATTTATCATTTGGATCTCAAACCTGGAAATGTGCTGCTGGGTACTCACATGGAGCCAAAAATTACGGATTTTGGTTTGTCAAGGTGCATTGATGAAAATCAGTCTACGATATATACAGTCAATGTTGTTGGAACACCGTAAGCTCATCCTCTTGGAGCTCATTTCCTTTATTGAAATGAAACTGTGAATTATACCATGATGCTTCAGACCATATTATTTCCTGCAGGGGGTATATGCCTCGAGAATTAATTGATAATCAAAAGATATCATCCAAGTCAGACATATTCAGTTTGGGCATTATCATGGCCAGATTATTGACTGGGAGTAACGGGAGTATTACTGATAAAGTAAGAATAATTTATCTAACCTTTCTAGTTACATTTTTGAAATAGAATATTCAGATTGTTACTTTTGTGTCAGCTACGCTGCTGCACCACCACCTGACAATGGAGAAGCTGGGCCAAGTGAAGCGACAACATCTCCATCCGACCCGGCCCGGCCTCCTCGTCTTCGTCGGCCCAATCCAAATACCACCGGCCCGGAGTGGAGAGTGTGATGACATATATATATTCTTGTAACCCCCCTGAGGGAGGAATCATCGATTGTAACAGACAATTACATTTCAATTACAATTTATCCTCGCTTCCCCAACTCGTCCCCTTCCTCTGCTCGTTGCTGCGGCAACTTCCCTTCTCTGGATCGCCGCGGCGATCGGTAGTTAGGGTTCCTCGCCAGACCGCCGACGAGGTGCAAACAACTGGTATCAGCTCCTCAAGATCCCTGGATTCCTACCTCCCACCCCATCCCCACTTCACCCATCGCCAGCAATCGCTGGGAGCGATGGACCCGAACATCAAGCTCGTACTCGACGAGCTCGCCAGCCTCAAGCGGGGCATCGACGACCAAGGCGAGGCGCTCGCCAAGCACTTCGATGATTTGGATCTCCGCCTCTCCGACCGCGCTCGCGTCGTCGACACCCGCATCGCCGATGTGATCCGCCGCATCAGCGACATCGAGATGGCGCCGGCGGATCCACAGGTTGCTGCGGTGGAAGGGCGTCTCCGACTCCTCGAGGGCTCCTACTCCGACCGCGATGCCAAGTTCGCCAGGCGCCTCGGCGAGCTGGAGTCGCTGCGGGTGGCGCACATGAAGGATGAGCGCGACGCCCGAGTGGAGGACTTGGAGACGGCGATGAAGGAGATCTGCGACTGGAGGCCTGGCGTCGACGGAGTCCTCGACGACATCCGCGACTCCCTCCGCAAGCTCGCCAGCGCTGCGGATCGGGAGGTGTTCGGCGAATTGCCTCATGGCGTCGTCCTCGAGCCCTCGGCGGCTGCGCGCTCACCTGCCGGACCACCCGCCAACCAGCCCGTCGTTGGGCCCGGCGTTGCTTCGATTACACGGGATCAGGGGTCCGGGGTCGTCACGACCTGGATCCCCGACCCGGCCAATGGTACGTTGCCGGCCTCATCTTCTTCTATGAGCAAAGTTCCAATTCAGTTTGTACCTAGCGTGTCTGCCTACCCGTTTGCTCCTAAACCAACTACTGACATTCACATGCAGCCTAAGCCACCACCAGTTTGTGTTTCGGCATCCCTTGCACCCACCAATCCTTTACCAAGTCCACAATATAATCACCCAACATTCATTTCCCATCCCCCACCACGCCTATACCCAGATAAGCATAACTCGATTCATATCTTGGTAGGATTCCTAAGCTCGATTTTCCTCGGTTTGATGGCGATAATCCTCGCCGTTGGAAGACCCGAGCTGAAAAGTATTTCCGTATCAACTACGTGTAATGCGTTACCTTGTGGATTGAGATCATCTTTGAAATGCATTTTGATGGCCCGGCCTCATTGTGGTTCCAATCCATCGAACACAAGGTTGCAGAGCTTGATTGGTCTTCATTCTGTGCTTTGATGCATGATCGTTTCGATCGCATTCGCCATGATTCGTTGAGTCGCTAGCTTATGCATATCCATCAAACATCCACTGTCACCGACTATTTATCCCGCTTCTTAGAGCTTACTGATCAGCTGAAAGTTTATTCTCCTCAGCATGATGAACGATCCTTTGCTCTGCGTTTTGTTGATGGCTTACGTTATGATATTAAAGCTGCTGTTCACCTTTATCAACCACAAACACTGGATGCTGCCGCAGCTCTTGCATTGTTGCAGGAAGAGGTGTCCCTGGCACCACGCCATCCCCGCTTTGGTGATTGGTACTCTTCGTCCAAGCCACATCCGACGCCAAAGCAAGTGCCTCTTCCTCTGCCGGCTCCGCCTAAGGGTGACAAGCCGCCTCAGGTGCAATCTCCTATGGCTGTTTCTCCTGACAAGGGCTTGGCTGCGTTGAAGGCTTCGCGCCGTGCCCAAGGTCTCTGCTACAAGTGCGGTGCCAAGTGGTTTCGTGACCACAGGTGCAACCCGGAGGTGCTCATGGCGGTGGGGCACATGTCTCGGGGATCGGTTTGATGCTGCGAAGAGGAGTCTGCATTTTGAAGCGGCTCGAACCCGCTAATGAGCAAGTGTTTTTCGCCATCGTAAAGCAGCGATGAGCTCTACTCCCGGGTCGGTGATTCTCTTCCGGGGTTCGGTGCTTGGTCGGCATGTCCGTATTCTCTTGGATTACGCGGTTCCGCCTCCTTCATTAGCTCTGATTTGGCTTCCAAGTTGTGTGGGGTTTCTTTCACTTCGATTCAGAGTAATGTCAGGGTTGCTGGGGGTGGCATCTTGCAGTGTGATCAGATGGTGACTCAATTGCCTTGGTCCATTGGTCCCTGCAGTTTCTCTGCTGATTTCAGAGTATTGCCAATTGGTCCTTATGACATGATCGTGGGCATGGATTGGTTGCAATCTTTCAGTCCAATGTTGGTGCACTGGTGGCAAAAGTGGTTAATGATCCCTTACAATCAGGAGTGGGTGCTGCTTGAGGGGCTTGGGGCCGTCTTGCCCGATAAGCTGATAGTGAATGTATGTCAAGTTTCTGGCCAGTCAGATGATTCTGCTCCTGACAGTCTTATTCCTCCTGCTGTTCAGTCTATCTTGGATCGCTACCCTCAGGTTTTGGAGTCACCTACAGAGTTGCCTCCTTCTCGGCCTTGCAACCACAAGATTCCTTTGATTCTGGGTGCGCAGCCGGTGTTTATCCGCCCGTACCGTTATCCTCCTGCTCTCAAGGATGAGATTGAACGACAAGTGGCGATATCTTTGCAACAAGGGTTGATCAAGCCAAGTGCTAGTCCGTTTTCTTCTCCGGTCTTTGTTGGTTAAGAAGAAAGACGGTACTTACCGTTTCGTGTGGACTTCGGACAGCTCAACACGATCACGGCTAAATCCAAGTTCCCAGTTCCTGTTTTTGACCAGCTGGTGGATGAATTGGGTCACGCCAGTTGGTTTTCTACACTGGATTTGCGTGCAGGCTTTCATCAAATTTTGCTGCATCCAGGTGAAGAACCCAAGACAGCCTTTCAGACGCATTGCGGGCAGTACGAGTTCAATGTAATGGCCTTCGGTCTGACTGGAGCACCAGGGACTTTCCAAGGCGCGATGAATTCTACATTGAAGCCTGGACTGCGGAAGTTTGTGATCGTTTTCTTCGACGATATTCTGGTGTATAGCCATTCTTTGGAAGAACATCTCGAGCACTTGGAGCAGGTCTTCTCATGGCTTGCTCAGGATCAGTGGAAAATTAAGCTCTCTAAATGCACGTTTGCGCGGTGCGAGATTTCATATTTGGGCCACATCCTCAGCGCCAACGGATTGTCCACGGACCCGGCCAAGATTCAGGCAATTGTGGACTGGCCGCAACCAGCTAATGTCCGTGCCTTGCGAGGCTTCTTAGGATTGGCTGGTTACTATCGCAAGTTTATCCGCCACTTTGGAACAATTGCTAAACCGCTTACTGACTTGCTGCGGAAGGACTCCTTGTTCATTTGGACCCCTGTTCATGCCTCAGCATTTCAAGCGCTGAAGGATGCCCTCTGTTCGGCTCCAGTCCTAGGCATTTCAGATTTCACTAAGCCGTTCCACCTTGAAACAGATGCATCTGGTTATGGTATTGGGGCTGTGCTACTGCAAAACGGCCATCCGTTAGCCTTCATCAGTAAAGCTTTAGCACCACGGAATCAAGGCTTGTCGGTCTATGAAAAAGAATACCTCGCCATTCTCTTGGCGGTTGAGCAATGGCGTCATTATTTGCTGCATTCGGAGTTTGTGATTCATACCGATCACCGCAGCTTGATCCATTTGAATGAGCAGCGCCTACATACTCCATACCAGCAGAAAGTGTTCACCAAGTTGCTGGGCCTTCGTTACAAGGTGGTTTACAGGAAGGGGGCAGATAACCTTGCAGCAGATGCTCTGTCCCGGAGGGCCATGCCTGACCAAGTTATGGCTATATCTTCTCCTTCTCATGTGTGGCTCGAGGAATTACAGCAATGGTATTCTTCGGATCCTGAGGCTCAGTCCCTGCTTCATCGGTTATCGCTGGCCAATGAATCAGTTTCCCACTTTTCATTTCATCAAGGCATCATTTTGTACAAGAAGAGAATTTGGCTGGGGTCTAATACTTCTCTGCAGCTCAAGGTACTGTCTGCCCTGCATAAAGCCCCGTTGGTGGTCATGCTGGCGCTCCTGCCACATATCAAAAAGTCAAGCAGCTGTTCTATTGGCCGGGATTGCGTGCTGCTGTTCTTCGATTTGTCCAGGATTGCTCGTATGCGCCGTGCTAAGCCGGATCGTGCCGGCTACCCGGGTTTGCTCCAACCTCCGCCGTGCCTAAATCTTCTTGGGAGGTTGTGTCGCTGGATTTTGTCGAAGGGCTACCACTTTCTCGGGAACTACAATGTGATTCTAGTTGTGGTCGACAAATTTTCCAAGTTTGCTCATTTCTTGCCCCTCCGCCACCCGTTTTCCGCTCGATCATGTTGCTCGGTTGTTCATGGATAACATTTATAAGCTTCATGGGATGCCATTGGCGATCATTTCGACCGGGACGGGGTATTCACTAGCAACTTTTGGAAGACCTTGTTTGAACGGGCTGCTACTGATTTGCGTATGAGTACATCTTATCATCCCCAAAGTGATGGCCGACCGAGCGTGTTAATCAATGTATGGAGACGTATTTGCGTTGTTTTGCTCATGCTTGTCCAAGGAAATGGTCTGAGTGGCTTTCATTGGCTGAATACGGTATAATACCAGCTTCCATTCGGGGCTGGGCCGTTCTCCTTTTGAGGTTCTCTATGGCTGTCAACCACGGCACCTTGGCTTATCCCGCGTCGCGCCATTCCTCCGCCCGAACCGGATGAGTGGCTGGAAGAGCGTCAATTGATGCAATCGTTGGTTCATCGGCATTTGCTCCGCGCTCAAGGGCGGATGAAACGACAAGCGATAAACGTCGTGTTGATCGGGTGTTCAAGGAAGGTGATTTGGTGTTTCTCAAGTTGCAGCCTTATG
Source organism: Themeda triandra (assembly GCA_018135685.1). Classification (NCBI taxonomy): domain Eukaryota; kingdom Viridiplantae; phylum Streptophyta; class Magnoliopsida; order Poales; family Poaceae; genus Themeda; species Themeda triandra. The sequence goes on from JAENPR010001281.1 coordinate 86,541, forward strand.
TTCAAACCCTCGTGGCTCGCCGTTCTTGCAATAAGTTGGCATTCCGGTTCTTTGGCCCTTTTCGTATCCTTCAGCGCATTGGCAAGGTGGCATACAAGCTTCAACTTCCAGAATCGGCTGCCGTGCATCCAGTTTTTCATGTGTCCCAGCTCAAACATTCTCCTGGCAATCAAGCTGTAAGTACCACTCTACCTGCTGATATGCCTAATCTCCAGTGCCGGTTCGGATTCTTCAATGCCGGTGGTCTCCTGGTTCTCACCCGGTGGAGCAAGTGCTTGTTGAATGGTCTCATATGCCTCCTTCTCTGGCGACTTGGGAATCCCTGGAGCAGCTGCATCAACAGTTCCCTCGTGCACCGGCTTGGGGTCAAGCCGGCGTTCAAGGAAGGGGGAGTGTCAGCTACGCTGCTGCACCACCACCTGACAATGGAGAAGCTGGGCCAAGTGAAGCGACAACATCTCCATCCGACCCGGCCCGGCCTCCTCGTCTTCGTGGGCCCAATCCATATACCACCGGCCCGGAGGGGAGAGTGTGATGACATATATATATTCTTGTAACCCCCCTGAGGGAGGAATCATCGATTGTAACAGACAATTACATTTCAATTACAATTTATCCTCGCTTCCCCAACTCGTCCCCTTCCTCTCGCTCGTTGCTGCGGCAACTTCCCTTCTCCGGATCGCCGCGGCGATCGGTAGTTAGGGTTCCTCGCCGGACCGCCGACGAGGTGCTAACATTTTGTTATATAAAAAATATGTGCAAGTCAAGCTTTGAAGGCCTGAGTATTACCCACATGGAAAGCTACAGCCAGTTTTCATCATTGGAAACAGAATTGGCTGGAAGTGTGCTTCTAACGTTATGTAACTGCTGAATCTCTTTGAACGTCTAAGACCCTGTTTCTCTAGCTTCGGCTTCTCTGTGCATTATAACCACACTGTTGCGGCTCGTGAGGAGCCATTTTGATCTCTCTCTCTTTTAAAGTAAATTAGGAGCCGATGAAATCAATTTTTCTTCACTGGGACATACTCTGTGCACTGTAGCAAGGAGCTGAGGTCACACAAAACCATAATAAACAGTCCTAAGGCCTCGCAAAATGGCATTGAAGATAGCCCCTTGCACCGATGATATTTTAAATAGTATAAGGACTCTCACCTATCTGTCTATCATATTAAGGACTAGTATACAACATTTAGACCCCCAGAAGGATGATCTCATTGGTATTTTTCATATGAAAAATATATCCCCTACATCCTGAAGGGACCCTAACCTAGGAGTTAGTACAGATTCTGTTAGGCGCTGAATCTTTGGTACCTCCATCTCCTAGGCCCAAAGGTTCAATGGAGATGGACATCTAGGAGGTATGACATGGTATTGACTACAAGAATCACGCGTCAGGTCCTGAAGGTACATGGTCTAGAAGGTACGTGTGCGATCCCAAAGTTACGTGTCAAGTCTCGAAGGCACCCATCAGTTGTCTATGTTCTTTGTGGTGAAAGTTTCCAATGAGGTTTAAGTCCTAGAATTGTCATAGATTTTCGCATTCAGTTGTTTGTGAACGTTGGCATAGATGCTCGCATTCAGTTGTAGGTGAACGTGCATTTGGATTTGTCAGTTTAGATTCTTTGAGGTGTTTATAATCGAAGCTATGCTTCATAAAAAAAGTTGTTTACTATACTAAATGTGTATTTTTAATCTTGAAAGGCCTATTAGCATCTTAGTGACATGTATTTTGTGTTACTTTGTGTTTTACTATTATACATTCTATCTTAGTTACCCTCACTATATGTTTGAATTTTGCAGTGGCATGAAGCATTAAATACAGACTGCCAACAAATGAAGACATGCATCGAAGTAGCAAAAAATTGTGTGGAATGTGAGCCTTATGAGAGACCCACCATTGCTAATATAGTCCGTAAGCTTAATGAGACAGAAAACGTAACTCAGAAGGTTTCTCAAGTTGTTAGTGAGCCGAGAAATGACCCAAGCTCATCATTACATCAGGTACAATGGTTCAAGGCAACGGTCAATGTTTATCTTCTTTTCGTGCTGGATATACATCTTTTTTTTTTTTGCTTTGAACTACAGGTTGTTAAAAGATTCAAGGCACTGTCTGTACAAACTCTTCATGAGTATTCTAGGTATACACATACTATTTTTTTTTATTAAGTTTGCTACTTTGACATAGGAACTTATAGGTTCACCATATATTATTGTATACTCCTATATTTTCATATCTTGCACAAACCTGGTTTCCTTTTTCTTCTGTTTTCTCAGTAGAACCAAGTAATATATAAGGTCAAGCTAGTTTTTATCCAATTGATGAGATGCAATTGCATTAACTAGTATATGGTACCTTATAATGATCTGATCTTGCCAGTCTTATACTCACATACAAATGATGGTTAGTAGCTAGCTGAATTGACCCAAATTGAATTGCTCTTGCTTGTTGGGGTAATAATGTGCAAAGAATCAAGTACTTGGATGTATAGGGCACAAATTGCATTTATGTTTCCCATTCCCATCTAACCAGCTGAATAACTAAAACACTAGTCTGACTTAAGGGGATTGGTTTTGAATAATGTACTACTTAAAATGATTTTTTTGGGCATTTTAAGGAATTTGCGAAGCTGTACTGGCTAGTTTGCACTATCTAGGAAGCTAGCTGATTTTTCATTGTGCCTAACTTTGACCATGTCATTTACATAGATTTGCTGATATATATGAGGATCTAAATGTGTTGGAGCATATAGTTGAAGGAAGTGAGAAGCCAAGTAATCTGTCGTATCCACTTCTACAATTCATCACTGAAAACTTCTCTGATAAGCGAAAGATTGGTCATAATGAACTCGGAGAATACTTCAAGGTAAAAATTAATCTTTTTGTTGGACTTTTCCAACAAGTTTCCATACAGCATTGCTGAACTTTATATAATCATAGCCACGCTAACACATATGAGGTTATTAAACAGGGTATTGTGCAGATTGTTGTTGTGACAAGGCTTCCAGGGAGCCTCAATATTAACGATGGGGTGTTTCATCAGCAGATTGGAAATATGATGATGGCTCAGCACCAAAATGTATTGTGGTTTCTAGGATACTGTTCTTATGCAGTAGAAAAGAAGGTAGATATAGGTGGTGACGTTGTCATTGCTGAGAAACGCGAAAGATTGCTCTGCTTCGAGTATTTAAGCAAAGGAAATCTTAGCAAACATCTCTCTGGTATGATAATATAAATGTAGCTGCATTTACATAAGTATTTAATACAATTAATATAACCATTTTACTTCTTTTGTTTTATAACCTTCATTTTTGCTAGTTCCTCACTTTATTTCACTATTGATTTGTTACACATCAAACTGAGAAAACACAAAATGCCCATTCGGTAGATGCATACAGTACATTCATATTGGTATTTTATTTCGCAGATGAACTAAGTGGACTTGAATGGCATATACGTTATCAGATAATTAAGGGAATCTGTGAAGGTTTGTGTTATCTTCACAAGGAAAAGGATATCATTCACATGGATCTCAAACCTGCAAGTATCCTACTAGATGATGACATGGTTCCAAAGATTGCATATTTTGGTATATCAAAACTCATATGTACGAGCGACGAACGTCTGCGGCGGCTGTAAGTTAGACACTAGAGTAGGCTAATTCATAAGTTTGCATAGATTTATCACTCTAGTTTGCCGGTCAGCAACTGGAAATTGCAAAGATGCATAGGTAGTAATTGTTCCTTTTTCCCCAATGCATGGTGTGCTAGTGTGAGTGGACAACAAATGCTTTGTATGGTTCATGCTAATTGTCTCTCCTGACTTACGAAACATTCTTTGTTATTGTATATAACATAATGCAAGCTTACCTTGGAGTTCGTTGAAAAACTCATTCCACTTTGAGGCATATGATTGGTTCCCATGTTTGGAATGGTGCATTTCTTCTTTCTCTGTATTTTCATACCTTCCCTTTTCTTTATGTCATGAACTTTCATTTTTATCATGCAGTGGATACTTGGCTCCAGAGAGGATGTCTGACGGCGTGACGTCACGTAAGGCAGACATTTATAGTCTGGGCATTGTAATCACAGAGTTGGTGACCGGAAGTAAGACGAAGCCTAGTATTACTAATGTACGTGTGATTTATCTCGTTTCATTTGAACCCTTTTTATTCATAAACCATGTCAACATTATTTTTTATACATCTTTATGCATTTTTAACCATACATCCAGATTACATTAATCGTCTATTGCATTAGCGATGGCTAAGGCTAAGGAAGTCTTATTTATACTAAAAACTTATTAGAAAATTGCACAAAAAACAGCAATCTTTTGTGAAGGGTAATGAAGTCTTCAACCAAAATTTTGGCTTGTGCTATTCAAAGCATTAATTTTGCTGGGCCAGGAAACATTGTCTACTAATTCTCCCATATCAAATGCACATTCAATAAAGGGACAGCTGAAGAAAGAAAACTGCACTTTTTTTGGTTATGAAATTATAAGAGTTTTATTGTGCACGACAAAGAGATGCACTTTTCCACTTTTCCTAGCTCTGAAAAAACATAATTTGTTCATGTTGCTAGGCAAAATGACAATTTCATAATGAGTGTGACAGAATCTATACTTTAATTTTTGTTTCTTCTAGTATCCGTCAAGGGCTGCTTGATTTGTTTTCCTGGCAATGTAGATTTTAGAAGAAATTATCACTATAATATATGGTTCAGAAATATTTTGGTGCCATAATTTTAGGATACTTGAGTTTGGCATCAAACGATAAAATTCTGGTGTTACCCATATAGTTTGATGAACTCCAAACGGTGTGCATTCATTGTAGTTTGTACCAAATATCCAGGTACTATTCTTAGTCAACTCAGATAAATGGCAGGTAATTTGTAGATGGGAACAAAGGTGGAACGAATCAGAAAAATGTATGCCATCGGTTCATCAAGTGACAAAATGCCTTGAATTGGCTCAAAGCTGCTTGCACAAAGACCCGAACAAAAGACCTTTTGTATGGGATATAATACGTGAACTCAACAAACTGGATAAAGAAGATTTATATATCTGATCAGGTAAGTTCATATATGCTCGCATGAAACCGACAACCTCTGTAAAAGTTGTTTCTTGATAGCAGCGAGTATATCACCTCGTAATTTATCTCTCTGACTCAGGTAAACCTTGCTTGGAGAACATATTTTGAACTTGGTCACATGAGCTTTGGGCTGAATAGGAGACCGGACTGGATGCTTAGTTGAGCGGAATGGCGGCAACGAAGAACACTTCCGCAGAAACACAACAATCTCACTCTCGTGGAATTTGGACCACCATGCAGCAATGTTGCAACCAATGCATATGGCGCCACTACTAATAATTAAGGGCCTATATGGATCACCTTAATTTGACAACAATAACTCTATAAGATTCAAAAAGCCTAGCTAGATTGTGGGACATAATATAATAATCTGGCCAGTGGATTACTACAATTCATAGTTCAGATTACCATGCCCATTAACAATTTAGAATACAATAATCCAAACTTCCAAAGTGATCCAAATGTCCCTAAGCTCGTTGAATGGCATTTGCTCTTCTATAATTAAATTACTGTGGACTCTTCACTTACTTAGATATTAGTAGAGGATATGGCTAAAAATATGTGATTTACTCACAGGATCCTTAGAGAAGTCATAAATGGATATAATTATTATATGTTCATATCTTGAAACATAGGACAAATATGGAAAATCTATTTATTGGAAACACAAGAAAGATGTATGTAATCTTAATGTTGCCAACATGGCAAATTTGAAGAAAAAAAAAAGATACGTAAACCTATCATGACACCTATGTAAGGAACATGGGCCATAGCAAGGGTTCTTGATTGTGGTGGTTCAGTAATAACATAACCATTAGGACTAACAATGATACTTAGTCTTTTGGATGCAATGGATTGAGTTTATAGCTAGGCTAAGGCAAAGATCAACCAATAAACACCTACAAGGATGATCAAAGATTCAAAGAGGAGCATTGAATACCCTAGATGTCTGAACGGACCAAGATGCCCAAGAGGGGTTGGGGCGAATTGGGTTAATCTAACACTCTTGCAAAACTAAATCCAACCACTTAGACTATTTCGTGGCTTTTGTGTCTAGTAGTGTTTCTATCTACATACAAAGTTTTGCAACCGATTTCTGACCCTATACTAGCATGGCAAAACTAAGAATGTAAAGATATGAAAGTAAATTTCTCAAATGTAAAGTAGAAGGATTAGGAACACGACAATGTTTCCTGAGATATCGGAGAGTTAACACTCCCTACTAGTTCTCATTGGAGCACCTATGCAAGGATCAAGTGCTCTTTGTAGGTTGATTCTTTGCCACTCTGGCATGCTGGATTACCCACAACAATTTAAACCATGGGTTAAGCCTCTCACAATCACCACCGAGAGATCACCAAGCTCTCAATCATGACCAAGACATCTAGGTGATGCCTATCACCAAAAGTAACAAGCGCATATTCTCAATTGACCCAAACGATGAACACTTGCTACTCTCTATGCACTAATGAGGTCCTTAATATGTGATGCAAGAGAGGAGGTTCAGTTAGGGACAGGAAGTTTTTTCTCAAGTAACCCGCTACATATGGAACTTACTGCTTGCATAGAAGGGGTGAAGGCGACCATAAATTTCAGTATCAATCATATAGCTCTGGAGATTGATTCACAACAAGCAGTGTGGGTGATTCAAAGTGACGATCCCAGACTGGCTGTAGTAGGAGGTTTAGTCCATGATCTGAAGGACCTGTTAGTGGATAATTTTTGCTGTGTCGTTCCAAGTCTGGCTGGAGTGCCAGCTTTTATTATGCCTTGGTGTTAGGCGATTTAGCCGACATTGTTGCTTAATAGAATGAAAATTTTCTCTCTCTCTCTCTCTCTCTCTCTCTCTCCAAAAAAAAAAAAAAAAGAAAGAAAGAAAAACTGGCAGTGCTATCAGGATGTCAACTGACTGATAATTGATTTTGTAATAGTACCAACAGCAGGTGCCTGACACGAGTGAGATTTCACCGTTTTTTTGAAGCCTATATGCTGCAAATTAAAGGTAGACCCTATCCTAGAGTCACACCACAAAGCCGTACAGTTTTCTGGACCCGTTGTTCTTGAGAAAAGTCACATGGGCCCATCAGTAAATAGCATCGGCACTGATGAATTAAATGGTAGAATGATTTTGTACACATAATTGATGCGTTCATTTTGTTTATAACGGATACAATCTGACTTTGGGCCATTTCAACGAAAAGGCATCAGTCCAAATCATTATACAAATGCTTACAGACTCCATGCACGAAGCTTAACAGTAAAATTTAATAGAAAAAAAAAACAAAAGGCTAACAATTAATGGAGCTGAAAATCGACCTTGACGCTAAGCAGGATTTATTCGTAGGATCATTAGGAGTCATCCTTCAATGATGATGATTGCACAAACATAGGAGACAGAAGGTTGAACGAAAGCAGAGAAGCAAGATGAAAAAGTTGTACCCAGCATATCTTCATCTTTTCTTGCGGACATATGAAAAGTTGACCAGTATGCATGGATTTTCAGACATATTTGGTGATCGGCAAATATAGATATAGAATACAGATATCTAGTCCAGTTCATCATTCATCTGAAACTAAGATAGAAGTTAAGGGTCAGATGAAAGGTAATGCGAACGGAAGAAGAAAGAAATAACACTATCAGCCAGAGGTATAGCTGAAAAAAGAGATATAGCAGACCTGGACTTTCATCCGCATATCTGATGCTTGGGAAGATTGGGATGGATCTCAACTTCATGCCTCAGTGCAGCCCCCAATTCCTTCACCTCTTATCTGCTAGCGCCTCTAGAACGCAAATAAATTTTGACATCCTGGAGTGATGACAGATTCCCCAGGCCCAACTCAGGACCATCACCATTGCAGGTGATTTGTCTAGCTGCCTGTACATAGAACTCAAAGCTAAGGATTTCCAGCCTCGGCATAGCTCCTTGTTGAAACACTATAGGCCCTATAGATCCACCGAAGTGGAACGATACAAGGCATGGGAATAATCCAGCAGCAATGATGAATCCCCCAAGGGTTCCATGATTTTTTGGATCCACCGACAGTTTTAGCAGACGGAGAGCTGGCATCCTCCCAAGGGTTTCAAGATTGACCTGCCCAAAATCCCTTACAGCGATGGATAGGTATACAAGGTCCCGTAGATAAGACTGATTCATCCATTCTGGCAGAGTTGAGAACGAGCATGGCCATTCTATATCCAGTCTATAGAGATGTCGAGAAGCAACCCAGGCATCTAATCCACCAAAGTCCCATTGGTTATCTCCAAAAATCTTGATGTGTAGGTGTTCGATATTTTGCAGCTTGGATAGGCACTTCACCAGCTTTCCACTCCAGCCAATGAGCAGCAAAATATGAAGCACCCTCAGTTTCATTAGCCAGCCCAACTCTTCTATAATGTCAATGGAGACAGTAATGTCTAAAGTTGACAGCACTTCAAGGTTTGTTAGTCTCCCAATCCCGTTTGGCACTCTTGTAAACTCATCAATGTACAGCCACATCAAGTTTTTGAGCCAAACAACAGTTGACGGCAAGCGAAACATATTGTTGCCCCTGACATCCAAAGTTTGTAGCAATTCTAGGTTTCCTATTTCTGCAGGAAGTTCAGCAATGTGTGTGGCACATAGTCCTAGGTACCTCAAGTGAAATAATTTCCCAAGACACTCAAGGCTGTAACCTCGTGAAAGATCACAATCTTGTAAATTCAGGACACGTAAAACCTGGAATCTTGTGAGGACTGGCATTACACAGAATGCAGATGGAAAGACAACAGCCGACCTTACATGTTGCAAGCTTAAAGTATGTCGATGCTTATCATTTTCCTGGCCATATTGAAGAGACAGCCTCCGAATCTTCTTTGACGGAAATGGGTCATTTACACCATTTAATACAGTAACCAAATTTTCTTCACTTGACAAGAAGCAAATAAGATCGTGCACCAGATCATGTACACGACAAGCATATATCAAGCCAGTGTACCTCTCATATATAGGTTGCATCATACTTCTGTTTATGAGTTCATTGAAGTAACTCTCTCCAATTGAAAATAGGCTCTTTCCTTCTTCCCATTGGATAAAGCCTTCAGCTATCCACACATCCATATTAAACGATCCTTTTCAATTTTACAATCTTCTGGAAACATGCTTAAATATAATAAGCAAGTTCTCAGATGGAAGGGCATTTCATAATAGCTAAGTGATAGTATATTTCTCATATTAACCATATCAGTGCTATCACAAAGACCAGTACCAATAGACTTGCAGACATCATACCAGTCAATCTTGTTTCTTGCTTTAGAAGCTAGCAGACTAGCTATTGTAACAATAGCCAAGGGCACACCACCACATTTCTCTAGTATTCTCTCAGATACTTTAGCCAGCTCCTCATTTGGACATTTTTCTATATCTTCAATGTCGTCCTTCTTTTCATTACCAAATATTCTTTTATACAACAACTTTTGGGAGTTACTTTGGGAAAGGGGTTTCAACTTGTAAACACCGCCAACTTCTTCAGCAACACGAAAATTACGTGTTGTTGTGATAATTATATATCCAACATCATTATCAGGCAAAGCAGATCTAATAATTTGCCAAACCGAGATATCCCATATGTCATCAATAATAAGCAAATACCTACACACGGATCGAGTTATTAGCAGAAACTAAATGAAATTGTGATAGCAAGTTCAATTATTGTTCATGTACCAAATTGTGCAAATTAAACTAACTCGAACATAACAAATGAACTGATGTGTCAGATTAGATTAACATGTCCATACACAAATGAAGTCGAGTTAGGTTCTGTTAGCATGGCTCTGAAGGGCTCCAGCTCCTTGGTAAAGTGTGCGAAGGAGCCAGAGTCAGTGCTGCTAGAAATAGTGGCTTCACTAGCTTCTACTTGGGACAAAAATGGCTCCTTGCTAGAGTGCAGGAAGGAGCCGAAGTTGAAGTCCTCTAGAACTCTACCAAATGGGGACTCAGAGTCCTAGCAAAAAACTAGAAAAAAAAAAAAATCTTTGTCAGTGCCTCCATGCATGCCAGAGAGAGAGAGAGAGAGAGAGAGAGAGAGAGAGATGGTAAAGGAGAACAGAATCGGTGTTAATTGGATAGATGTGTTGCATTTAGCCTTTGGACGGTTATATAGAGTTCAAGACTTGGGAGACAAGACAACCTGAAATCCTATATATAAGGACAAACAAGGGAAAATGCACCAATTAATTACCCCTGGGTATCCTAAATTATATCCAAAACTACTTTTTTTTTTTTTTTGAGTATGGAGGTAGTACAATGTCTAGATACATGATAAAAATAATGAATCAAAAAAAGTGAAAAGTTTTATAATTTAGAATGGAGAGAGTACATACAATTGAAAAGAATGCCTTTTGCATTCGTACCTTTTATGTTGAAGGACTTCTTTGAGTTCATGGATGAGCTGTTGCTCATCAATAAAAGTTTCATTGATGCCGTCATCATACTTATTCCTATCAAGTTGATAGTGGATTGCCTTGAATAGTTTATTCAAGTCTGGAGTTTTGGACACAGACACAAAAGCATGGCAATCGAATTGTGCACTGATCTTCTCATACACTGCATTAGCAAGAGTTGTCTTTCCCAGCCCACCAAATCCAACAATGGAGACTATCTTGCCTTGCTGCAAGGACACTCCATTCTCTTCCATCAAACTCTTGACTAACTCATCTCTAGTTTCATCAATGCCAATGAGCTCTTTCATATCTGTGTGCTGAGAAAATAAACGAGGGTCCAGAGTAGGTGTGGTAGGCTTATTAGCACCATGGGCAACACGGTACCTCTGACGACGCTGATGCAGCTCTGCAACACGAATCTTGATGACTTTAATCGAAATATTAATCCTAGACCAACCAGTTAGACTTCGCAGACTGGCCTTCTTGAAGGCTGACTCGTAGTCCTCGACACGCCCCATGAATTTGTCAATGCAATCCTCCATGTCATAAGAGAGCTCCCTCAAATCCCTAGCCCAGATCTTGTCCTGAACGTCAAGCTGGTCTGCTGGTGTATTGGAGATGTTCTCAAGGACATCTTCCATGCTCCTAATGAGCTCAACTTGCAGAAATATAATATCCTCCTTCACCTGCTTTCGCACTTTGTACTTCTCGGCGACGGCGCGGAGAACAGCAAGCTTGGCGATAACACTAGGCAGTGCCCCCGTTACGAGATCCATGGATCTGTCCTGGCGAACGCAAGGAGTGAGTCAGCTGTGTGTACAGCTACGAGCTATTTGGATGGGAACAAAGGATGGAAGAGCGCGAAATCGAACTCACCGAGCCACCGGCCACCGCTGGTGGCGAATCCCGCTCCCCTTCTCGCCGGATCCGGCGGCCTCCCCCTGTTTCTGTTTTTTTTTTTTTTTTTTTTTTTTTTTTTTTTTTTTTTTTTTTTTTTTTTTTTTTTTTTGAGGGTTGCTGCTCGCTAAATGCTGCCGGACAGGTTATCGTCGTGCTACAGCAAAAGGCAGAAAATTATTGGTCCACCGCTTTAATTTTCTCGTCCACCCAGATACCGATGGCCACTTCCACATGCTGCAGCATCTTCTTCTTGCGCCAGGTCACCTACCTCGTGAGACACGAGTCGTGATAGCGTTTTCTTGGCAGAGCAGATGAACAGAACAGGGCACACCGAAAACAGAGGATGCGGTCATACTGATGAACAGAACAGGGCACACCGAAAACAGAGGATGCAGTCACCAGTGTCGCACACCAAAGCAGAGCAGGTCGCTAAAATTGGCCTGCTACTCCGCATAGGAAGATCCCAGACTTCCCCTGCACCGCATCATTGAGATGATCAAGCGAAATTTGTGCTTCAAGCGAAATTTGTGCTTAATCAAGTTAGCTGTAAGCGTGTGCTGGACACACAACGTACTACGGTAGTGCTTAATCAACCAAATGTAATCCGCACAAGTTATCATTTTAAAGGAAAGGACTCGTATGAGACTGCAGCCACCAGAGTACGTGATTTTATTTTACTTTAACAGTCACACAGCTGATTCTGTCATGTCCATGTTATCAACATTTTAGGTAATGATACAGAACTTAGATTTTTTTTAATCACGATACATACATTAATTAATGTACTATTTGAGGCTCTTCGTGTTCCAAGGATCTAGCAGATTTAATAAATTCAGGTTAGAGGTTCCAATTCTAAGTAATAATCTACATTGCAGAGAAATGAGAACTGTGAAAAAAAAATAGAATACACACTGATATCCATACGTATCCCATTCGGTTTCACCCCAACCCTAGTTATGCACACAATAATCTAGTGCTATAAAACCGTCTAGCCTAATTCTATTGAAGGCTACTAAGTGCTCATTACAAGCCTTAGATTAGAACCTTATAATTATATTGACTTGGTTGATGTCTATGGCGTCCACTCCTTGTTTATATAGTCACATCAAAGGGCTTCATACGTTGAAGTAGAAGTCATATTCCTAATATTCCTAATAATAGGATTGTATACTCAAGTCCTAAAACACTCCTGTCTCGATTCAACAAGCAACATTATTGGAAATCTTCCCGTCCATCAATTGTACACTCAAACTGAAGTGATGACGAGAAAGAGGTAAGGGCATGCAAAAAAGGGGTAAGAACAAAGATAGAACACCTCACGTACATCATTTTTCACCTGCAAATCTGTATGTACAGTTGGGGATGATTTGAATGCATTTCAATGGCATGCCTCAGCGTAGCCACAAGTTCCTCCACCTCCTCATTGCTAGTGCCTTGAGAATCCAAATGAACGTTAACGTGCTGGAGTGACGACAGGTTCCCAAGGCCCAAGTCGAGACCACCGTTTCCGCTGGCCATTGCTCTGATCAACCCTCTTAAAGAGAACTGGAACTTCAGGGTTTGAAGCCTTGGCATAGATCCTTGCTGAAACGCTACAGGCACTAAAAAGTTCCAGAACCTGCATTGCACCAGGCATGAGGATGAACTGGTACTAATGACAAGTCCTCCATGGATGTTTCCTACATTCTCATGGTCCACCTCCAGATTCAGATAGCGGAGAGCCAGCAACCTCCCGAGGATATCCAGATCTGCCTGCCGAACCTCCCTTACCAGGATGGAGAGGGAGGAGAGGTCCGGCAGAAGCGATGACGGAGGGCTCATCCATGCTGACAGCGTCGACAACCAGCAGCCCCATCGTGTCTTCAACCGACGAAGATGTCTAGGGGCGACCCAGCCATCCAATCCACCATAGGCCCAGATACTAAGATCCTGGATCTTTTGCAGTTTGTTTAGGCACCCCACTAGTTTGTCATCCCACTCAATCAAGACAATTTTCAGCACCCTTAGTTCAGTCAGCTGGCCCAAGTCTTCAAGAATGCCCATGTTGGAGTTGTTAATTGCTAATTCTGACAGCACTTCTAGGCTTGTTAGGCTCCCAATCCCATTAGGCACTCTCGCTGAGTCATCGCAGTACAGGCATATCAGATGTCTTAGCTGAACAATGGTTGATGGCAAGCGGGAAATATTATTCCTCTGTACGTCCAATATTTGTAGAGACTGCAACCTTCCTATTTCTTCAGGCAGTTGAGCAATGCGTGTGCCACGTAGTCCTAGGTACCTCAAGTGAAATAGGTTCCCGAGGTACTCAAGGCTATATCCTTGTGAAAGATCACAGTCTTGTAACTCCAGCACACGTAAAACTTGGAAGTTCCTAATCGTAAGCACTGGTTCTAGAGTAGCTATAGCCGTAAAGGCAACAAGTGACCTTACTTGCTGAAAGCTCACAGTCATTGCTGCTGGAGTCATAGTACCATCACCCTTGCCATTATGAAGAGACAACCTTCGGATCGTACTTGATGGAGATTTGTGATCCAAGCCATTTAGTATAGTAATAAAGTTTTCTTCACTTGACATGCAGCGGAGGAGATCAAGCACCATGTCATGTACATGACATGCATGTACCATGCCATCCACATCATATATGGGTTGGATCATACTTCTATTAATGAGTTCATTGAAATAGCTCTCTCCTTGTTCAAAAAGACTCTTCCCTTGTTTGTCACATTGAATAAAGCCTTCAGCTATCCACATCCATATCAAGCGATCTTTTCTAATTCGATAGTCTTCTGGAAAGATACTTAAATATAGTAAGCAAGTCCTCATATGGGATGGCATATCATAATAGCTGAATGACAAAATCTTTCTCATATTCTCCACATCTAGGCTATTTTCAAGACAACCAATAGCATTGTACACCTCATACCAGTCCCTCTTATTTCTTGTTGTACAAGCGAGCAAACTAGCCACTGTAATAATAGCCAAGGGTACACCAGCACATTTCTTTAGCATTCTATCAGATACTTCGGCCAGCTCCTCATCTAGACATCTTTCTGCTGCTCCATTGTTTTCATTAGCAAATATTCTTCCACACAGTAACTTTCGGGAGTTATTTTCAGAAAGGGGTTTCAACTTGTATGCACCACCAGCTTTTTGTGCAACATCAGAATTACGTGTAGTTGTGATAATTGCAAATCCGACATCATTATCAGGCAAAGCACATTTAATTGTTTTCCGGACTGAGATATCCCATATATCATCAATGACAATGAAATACCTACAGATATGGTTAGTTATCAGTAAAGTTAACTTATTAGTACAATTAACTATGAAATTAGGATGGCAAGTTCCAATAGTATATATCACCTTGTTCTGTAATTTAAGGTACATACATCTTAAACTGAGATAGTTTTCCTTTGCAAGGAAAGATGAGATAGTTAGGGCCAACTAGATTAGAATGTCAATAACAAAATAAGCCCATTAAAAATCATTGCCAAATAAAAAGGAAATCTACTAGCAAAAGAAGATCGTTGTCACTACTATTTCATTTCAACTCAATAATGATGCAAAAAAGCTGAAGTAGTTGTTTTATTTATTTAACCAGGACATGCATGAACACTTCTCATTAACCTTATGTAGACTTGCTAATATGAAGTGAAGGGCCTAAGTTATCCAGGGCTATAAACAAAATTTCATTCGTACAATTCAATGGCACTAATGCTTCCATACCTTTTCGGTTTAAGAAATTCTCTGAGTAGATTGATGAGCCTCCTCTCCTCTAATATTTCTTCATTGATGTTCTTGCCAAGGTCATAGAGCAAGCCTTTAAATAATTTCTTCAAGTCTGGAGTTTGAGACACCGAAACAAAAGCACAACAATCAAATAGTGCACCAATCTTGTCGTACACTGCATTAGCAAGAGTTGTCTTTCCGAGCCCCCCAAATCCAACAATGGAAACTATCTTGCCTTGCTGCAAGGCCACTCCCTCGTCACCCATCAAAATCTTGACTAACTCATCTATGGTCTCATCAATGCCAACAAGCTCTTTAATCTCTGCATAGTGAGTAAACAAACGTGGGTCCACAATAGTTGTGGCAGCCTTATCAACACCATGGCTGACGCTGACCTCATACCTGCGCCTTCGTTTGTGCACCTCTACCACACGGCTCTTGATGTCTTCGATTTCAGTAGCAATCCCATGGTGGACCTTTGCCTTTTTAAAAAAGCCAACACTTCTGTCAATGAACTTCCTAATGCCATGCAGCTTGGTTAATTCATCATCACTGCCACGCACCATGAATGTGTCAATGCTATCCTCTATATCATAGGACAGATCCCTCAAATCCTTTGCCCAAATTTTGTCCTGAATGTCAAGCTGGTCTACTGGTTTGTTGGAGACCTTCTCAAGGGCACCTTTCATGCTTCGGAGCTCAGCTTGGAGAAACTGGATCTCCCCCTTCACCCCCATTTGCAGATTGTACTCCCCGGCGAGCAGATCACTGAGTTTGGTGATGATGCTTGACACTGCCCCCGTTACGACATCCATTGATCTGTCATCGAGGAAACAAAGGGGTGAGACTATTAGGTTCCATGGACAAGTTTGTGCTGTGATGACCTGTGACAACTTATGAGTCACGAAAATGAATGAGCGATACTCCCTAATAAATTATTTTTTAAGTTGTTTTGAGTAAAAAAATTATGATTTACTGAATTTGGTTCAATAATCTTAACATTCTTTTATTTCTATATATAAATTTGGTCAAACTTAAGCAAATTTAGCCTAAGATAACTCTAAAAGTTAATTTATTTCGAGACAAAGGAAGTACTAGCTGTAAGACACACCTGGATCGCACACTGTTTTGGAATCCAGCGGCTGCTCTCGACTGAATCGCTGGATCGCACACTATCACTGCAACATGAAGAGTGCTGGGAGCTAATTGATTTGAAGTTTCTGGGATCTGTCTTGGAGGGGAGAAAGATACCGAAGGAGACTAACAGAGGAGAGATGCAGTTAATTAGGACGGAGATTAAGGCAAGCTTAGTGGTACTAGTTGGGATTCATCTTCTGATCCATCTGCACTCACCAACCATGCCGGCGAATCCTATGGTAGTACTTATCTTCTTGTTTACGGCAAATATGATTTTCCTCTTGATAGTAATATACTAATCATAAAAGGCACCCTCTCCCAGCTTTTTCTACGGATGGGTTTGGCGGAGTAGACCAACTCCCCAGTTACTATGCATGCTTAAGACCTCTCCAGAAGTCCAGATGTCCTCAGTGAGTGATGGCACTGTCACCAGAAAGAAATCTGGCATTGTTGTACTACCATATGATTTTTGTGCAGAGCCATTCACCAATTACCTCATCCACAGTACATGGCACCCCAATCTGCACTCCAGATTTTAGTGGCCGAGTAGAGATAGACTTAGGTTGGCATGGTGCAACTTCACATGTCTGGTTCCATGCATGTTCCAGCAGAGCCATGCTCTCTTGAGGTGGTGATTGGTAGGCTGCACCAGCAGTTGAATTAGGAAACCGCTGGAGATGCTCTTACCGTCCCACGTTTCCCTTACTGGCATTCCATCGAGCATCACATTGGCGTCCCGTCAAGCACCACCAGCTCGCCGCTGCCCATGTCCACAGAATCATAGGCAGGGCAGACTCAGATGCGGCGGGCGACGAATCGGCACACCAGCATCGCCCTTCGCCCGGTGGTGGCGCCGCCGCTGGCGTGCGCGGCTCCGCTGTAGGCGAACGTGCGCACGCCGGAGCTGGACGCGCCGAGGCGGCAGGTGGCGAGGAACACCCTGCCGCGGCACCGTGCGCGCGCGCGGGCCGCCGCCCTCGCCTTCTCGAACCGCGCCACCACACGCGACGAGCTGTGGACGTGGAACAGCGCCTCCACCGACGGCTACGGCTACGGCCACGGTCCCCCGCGCCGATCTCCTGCGCCGCTAGCCCGCCCACGGACGGCCGTGGCGCCTGCGCCCGAGAGCGCTCCTCCGTCCGCGGTCCGCCGCGGTGTCCCCGCCGGACCCAGGAGGCGTGAGCCCTCCTCGCCGGCGGCGTCCTCCCCGATGTCGCTCCTCTGCGCATCGCGTCCTCCCCGATGGTGAGGGACACAGGTCTGAAGCGCCCGAACGAGCTCGGCTCAAAAAAAAAAACGGATTCCATTTTCGATTCCAGCCTGGCCCATGAGACGTCCAGGCTACCAAACAGCAGGAGTTGCAGCCCAACAGCCTGGCCCAGGTCCTCTGCCACAGGCCCATCATGGGCACAGAACAGAGCACATACAAAACAGAGTTTGCTTCGTAGCTGCAACAATATGACTGATGCCACAAGCTGGAAAATCTACGCAGATTTCATCTTTTTCGTCAAGAAGGGTAGACTACTGTGAACAAACTGTGCAATAAATGCAATGTAGTAGAGAAAAAGAGAGAGAGAGAGATTCCCAAGACTAGAGTTGCAATCGCAGAGCCATATATGTCTTTCGTGCCCTGTATTTACTGGCTTCCAAGTTTTGCAACATGCCCATGGACAGCTGAGGAAGCAACATATATTTTTTGAAAAGAATCAAGCAGGAGAGCTGCTGGTTTTATTAAAAATGAAAAGAATCAAGTTTGACAACAGAGGAAAAATGAGCCCCAAAAGGATCAGACAACCAAAAAAAATAATGTACAGATATAATCTGTATGTCTAGGACTTATCTACTGCCTCCTACACCGAAGCATGCATGTTGCCGGAACAACCTTCTGTTTCGTTTTTTACAGGCGTCCAAGTCGCTGGTTGCAGCTTGCAGGTTCCTCGGGCCATGCGTTATTGCACTACCATTCGCCAAAGGCAAGATCTCCTGGACTCCCACTGTCCCTGCAACACACGACTGATGTCAGCAAACGATCTAGAAATTGGGCTTGTCATGATGACGTTGAAGTTAGCAGAAAGCCTGCACAAAACACACCTCATAACAGTGCTCAGATTCAGTTTAGTGGCTGCAACTTAACTCACAAGTTGGATGCTACAGGGAGGTGAATCTGAATGTGAAACGGAAACAGAAGTTTTTTTTTTTTTTTTTTTTTTTTTTTTTTTTTTTTTTTTTTGGGGGGGGGGGGGGGGGGGGGGGGTTAGGGCAACAAAGAGTATAATTCACAGCACTAACAAGTGCTTGAGAAGAAGTAATTAGCAGGCTACGAAGACCTCCAAATTATCAGCATGCGTGCACAAAACATACTAGAACACCTTGAATGAGTTTAATGAAACAGGATAGCCTGCTGAACATCCATGTGACCATACAAAATGTGGAACCAATTCAATGTACTAAAAACTAAGCAAATGAATTTGCCTTTTGGGAGCCTCAAGTATCAGAAACCAACTGCACTCAACAGGAACGTTAACACACCCTGAAAACGTTTACATATCTTGTTTCTCGATGACAGTTACTGCAAATTGCCGCCAACAAGTTCCGGTCGCAACAAACAAGGTTAGCGAGGTCACCCGTTTGTAGGTTTGTGAGGTAGCCCAACTCTGCCAGTGAAACAGGGGATTCTTTATTAGAGAAACAGGGGGGAATCAGGGCAAGAGAAAAGAGTTGCAGCCAGCGAATTTTTCACATGTTCCTGTAGCATACCACAATGTGCTTGGCGAATTAGGATGGGTTAAGCCCACCAAGAGAGTTTTCTTGAGATGCCTCCCCCTTCCCCTCCCTCCCCCAACCTGGCGGACGTCACCCAGGCGCCGCCAGCCACCACCTCAATGCCGGCAGCCACCTCAACGTCGGCCGCAGGTAAGGGACCCGCCTCCTCCTCCTCCCCCCTCTCGCCGGACGCCGAGCCCTACTACCCTGGGGAGAAATCCGCCGGCCGGGGCAAGTCGCAGCGGTGGGAGATGGACTCCTACAACTCCAACAGCGACTTCGACTGCAGCTCGCCGGAGGCACCGTCGGCCCACGGGACGTCCGCACCGTCGTTCCGCGACGCGGTGGTCAAGGGGCGCGCCACCGAGCACTCTCCGCCGGCGGGCAAGACGGGGGGAGCGCCTCTTGGCAGCCAAGGCCCGGGAGGGACCGTGGCCGAGGCGAGTCAAGGTGCTCCTTCCAAGACCCAGAGCCGCCGACGCCGCCGAGCTAGAGCCGTTGCACGCCGCCGCGGGAAGGAACCGGGCGCGCCGGAGCAGCGCGTACCGGCAAAGAAGCGCGTCGGCCCCCGGGCGGCGGAACGGGTAACCGCGCACCGGCGTCTCGGTCATGAGCGGAGAGCTACCCCGCCTGACGCAGACGGGTGGCAGCGGGTGCTGCACCGCGACGAAGGAAGGCCAGAGCCGAGGAGGCGCCAGGAGCGTGCGCCGCCGCCCCGGGGGATTCCGCCGGAGTACGATGGCAGGTGCCTCAACTGCCTGTCGTTCAAGCACAGGATCGCCACCAGCAACCGGCCTCGTCAGTGTGCCCGCTGCCGCAGCACCCGGCACCTGGCGAAGGACTGCAAGCGGCCACGGGAGCACGCTGCCGGCGGCGACCGAGCACCCGGGCGCAGGATCGTTCGGGCTCGCAGGATGGCGCGGCCACGCCACAGGGATCGGAGGCGGAGTGCGCAGTCACTCCACCGCACCAGCCAAACCCGCGCATCCTCGACGAGCCTTGCGAGGACCCCTGCTCCGAGTTCGCCGATGGAGTGCCACCCGGCCACCCGGCCTTCCGGCCGCGGGAGGCCGAGTGCCACATCCAGTGGGTTGACGCCACGAACAACGCCGACGTCGCGCTCCAACGGGCCCTCGTCGCCCAGCCTAGTGGCGTTGCCGGCCACCACACCACGTCGGAGGTGCTGCTGGCGCTGACGGCCGCGTCCGGAGTGGGAGCGGACGACATCAGAGTGAAGAAGTTCTACCCGGAGCGGTTCATCGTGCTCTGTGCATCCGCCACAGTCAAGGAGCGGGTCCTAGCAGCCTCACCGGTGCCATTCGGGTTATCGCCGCTCGTCCTGCTGCCATGGTTGAGGGTCGCGCACGCAAACCTGACGACGATGCAATACAAGCTCACCATTGAGCTCGAAGGAATCCCTCTGCATGTCTGGCAAGAGGAAACGGTGGCCAAGATGCTGGCGCCGTACTGTTGGATTCAGGAAGTCGAAGCCGTCACGCTCGCCGCCGACGATTTCTCTGCCTTCAAGCTGACGGCTTGGTCATCCAACCCAAGCAGTCTCCCCAAGGTGATCCAGCTCAGCGTCGCCGAGCCCCCGGCCAGCGCCTCCCAGGGTGAGGGGTTCAGATTCCGGGGCACAAGACCGTTCCTGACCAAGAAGGACCTTCTGCGATACATGGTCACCATTCATCTGCGCTGCGTCCACGACTACGCTCCGCCGCCCAGCGACGACGGCGGCTCGTCCTCCGGCGATCCAGCCGAGGACGGCAGGAACAGGAAGCGCCACCACACATCCAGGGGGGCCGGGGTCGGGTTCCATCCCTTCACCTGCCACCGAGGAGTCCCGAATGGAGCGCCGCCGCGAGGCAACGGCGGTGGCGGCGGCGGCGGCGCCGGCACCGGGTGGCAACACAACGCTGATGGCTCGGGCCCGCGCGTCAGGGTGCCTGCCACGCAGCGGGTGGGACCCGACGGAATTCCAAGGGTGCCAGTCCATGACAGACTTGACACGTGCCAGAACCAGGGGCCACGCCACAGGGTGCCAGCGACGCAGAGGGTGGGACCTGACGCCCTTCCAAGGCCGTCGGTTCATGAAAGGCTCCAGAAGCGCCAAACGAAGAAGCGTCACCATGGTCAAAAGAAGCACAAGAGAAGCAGCAGGAAGACAGCAGTGCAGATGGTTTGGATGCCAAAAGCAACAGGACAAGCCCAACCTCTCCAGCAATCGGCCGCTGCTCCACCCCCGGCCAACGGTGCAACCGCTGATCCACTCTCGGACAACGGTCCCACCCCAAATTCGAAAACCATCGCCTCGCCTTCGTCTGACACCGCAGAGACAGAGGACGGGGAGATCGCTCCAGAAATTGCGGCAAGCCCGGATCAGGACAAACATGCCCAACCGACTGCAGCGCGGGACCCGAAGTTGATCTTCGCAGCGGACGCGCCCTACTTGCTGGACCACCCACCCGGTTGAGGCCAGGAATCGCCCGTGGTCGAGCTGTCCCGCAATCCCGGGCAGCCTCACGAGGACCACAGCACACTGGACACGTGGCAAAGCATGGCAGATGAGCCGTCAAGCCTCACGGAACCGGACAGAGACAGGGTGGCCGTCATCGAGGATTTGGGCCACACCAATCTCCTGGGCCGCAGCCTGGAACCCATCCTAGAGAAGGCGGCCCAGGATGAGCAGCAGCCTCGGCAGCCAGAACAAGCCGGGTCGGCCTGCATTGAGGCCCCGTTGTCGGATGAGGAACAGGAAGCCCCGCCGCCTGACGACGCGGTTCAGAGCGCCGAGGACTGTCCTACCAGTACAGCAGTCCCCCGCCCGACAAGCGCCGCCAGCATCGCCTATGCGGAGCGCGACACCAGCTCAGTTGGCACCTCCGGCCTCGCCGTTCACCACAACACCGGGCCAGCCAGCGCCCTCGGGCTCTCCCCTGCTGAGCACGCCAGCCGCCAAGCCAGCGCCGCCGGCAACACCGCAGAGCATGCCATCTGCCCAGCGGCGGTTCAAGGTGTTCAGGCACCACGTCAAGAAGCCCAAGGCTACGCCACTGCTCAAGCGGCCACCATCGCCAATAAAATCAAGCCCCCGACTCCAGCCGCTGCGCAGCCGCCGCATCGCCGCGCAGAGTCTGTCAAGGATCCCGACGTCCAAACGTGGCGAGTACCTGATACTCAAGAGGCTTGGGCATGCATCGGCGATCGCTGAAGGGA
The DNA here is from genome assembly GCA_018135685.1 of Themeda triandra. Lineage (NCBI taxonomy): Eukaryota > Viridiplantae > Streptophyta > Magnoliopsida > Poales > Poaceae > Themeda > Themeda triandra. Next base: position 108,794 of record JAENPR010001281.1, read on the forward strand.
CAGCCGACAACAAATTTGATGCGTTGTTCGATGGACATTCGGAGGATGATGAAGCACTCAGGGAGTTATTCCCGAACGGGCACAAGTGTGGGGAACGCCGTCGATACCGCAGCGCGTCGCGCACCAGGCCATGATCGGCCACCACCACCGACCTTCGGTAGCCACGTTTTATGGATAATACACCCATCGTTTGCTGGAACGTCCGTGGCCTAAACGACAGGGCCCGGCATGACAATGTGCACACCCTTACCGGAGATGCGCGGGCGCACATCGTCTGTTTAGTTGAAACCAAGCTCAGTACTGTTAACCAGTGGTTAATCACCTCTATGTTGGGCGCAAACTATCGTGATTTCGTGTATGTGCCGGCTGCTGACACCCGTGGGGGAATTCTGATCGCGGCCCGCCAGCCGGACATTGAACTGAAGGAGCCGGTCATTGGGTGCTTCTCCTGTACTATCAAGGTGGTCGCACCAGTGGGCGAGGCATGGTGGCTGACCGTGGTATACGGCCCTCAAGATGAGGCCGAGAAGAACTTGTTTCTCGAAGAGCTTGAAGCCATCAGGGACCTCTGCCCGGGGCCTTGGGCCATTATGGGGGACTTCAACCTCATTTTGGAGGAAGCGGACAAGAACAACTCGAGGATTAACAGGCGCACAATGAGAGCATTCTGGCAGACGGTGGCCACGCTGCAACTCCTCGACCTACATCTGCACGGCCGCCGGTATACATGGAGCAACGAGCGCCAGAATCCAACTCTGGTACGCCTCGACCGAGTACTCGTCTCTCTTGATTGGGAGGAGCTCTTCCCCAATTGCCACCTACAAGCTCTGGCGTCGGATGCCTCGGATCACTCCCCCTTGCTCCTCCAAACCAACCTGGCTCATTCAGTGAAGCCAAGGTTCCACTTTGAGGTATACTGGCCTAAGCTCGCGGACTATCAGGAAGCGCTCCAGGAGGCATGGGTCTGCGACACGCGGATACGCGACCCAATCGTGAGGTTGGACGTCCTGCTAAGGAAACTGGCGGGCTCGCTCAGGAGTTGGGCCGCTCGAAGCATTGGGATCATTAGGGAACAGCTGCTGATGGCCCGAACGATCATCCTCAAGTTTGATCAACTCAGTGAGCAGCGCTCCCTCTCACCGTAGGAACGGGCTCTGCGCGCGGAGCTCAAGCAGAAGTGCCTCGGTTTGTCCTCCCTGGATCGAACGATCGCAAGGAAAAGATCCAGAGTGCCCTACTTGGCAGAAGGGGATGCCAACACTAAGTATTTCCATCTACTTGCTAGAGGACGCAGAAGGCGGAACATCATCACCAGACTCAAAATCAACGGGGCCTTCTCCTATGACCAGGCGGTAATGGAGCAAGCCATCCACGAACACTTCAAGAGTGTCTTTGGGGGGCTGGGACAGGTGGAAGGGACCCTGGATTTCCAGGCGCTGGGCATCGACCAGCAGTACCTTCAGCTCTACCACCGGACCGAGCACCTGGACCGGACGGGTTCACAGGAGCATTCTACAAACACTCTTGGGAGGTGATCAAGCCAGACGTCATGGCCGCAATCAACGCTGCCCTATTCGGGGATGGCAGATCATTTGGCCGCCTAAACGGAGCACTCATTGTACTGCTTCCAAAATCAGCGGATGCATGCGAGCCGGCGCACTACCGGCCAATAACAATGATCCACAGTGTCGCCAAACTGCTGTCAAAGATCCTGGCACTGTGGCTAGCTCCCAAGATGCAGTCCCTGATCTCGTTGGAGCAGACCGCTTTCATCCATGGCCGATCAATCCAGGATAACTTCAAGTACATTCAAAGAGCAGCGGTATTGATGAGGAAGAAGAAGAAGAAGCCAAAGATGTTGTTCAAGCTAGATGTCGCCAAGGCGTTCGACACGGTACAATGGCCGTTCTTACTGGACGTGATGCAAGCAATGGGATTTGGGGAACGCTGGCGGAGATGGATCGCCATGCTACTCTCCACGGTGTCGTCCAACATTCTCTTCAATGGACAGCAGGGCAGGGCCATCCAACATAGACGGGGAGTGCGTCAAGGGGATTCGCTATCCCCCTTGCTGTTCATCTGTGCCATTGAAGTACTGGGACGCCTGTTCTGCGCCGCCAGGGATGAGGGAGTCCTGAGGAACCTTGAGAACGACGGCATCAAGTATCAGTGCAGCATGTACGCGGACGACATCATATTGTTCGCGCACCCAGACACCAACGAGGCCAGGGCGATCAAAGGTCTGCTTGAAATCTTCGCTGAAACTTCAGGACTCCAGACCAACATGGCGAAGTGCTCCATCACGAACATCTATGGCGCTGAACAGATCATCCCCGACATACAGCTTATTTTGGGCTATCAGTTCTTGCCGTTCCCAGTTCGGTACCTTGGACTCCCGTTGAGTACCACCAAGCTGCCAAAGGCGGAAGTACGACGCACGGTCGATGCGGTGGCGCGGCGCCTGCCAGCCTTCCTTGGACCGCTCATGGCAAAGAGCGGCCGACTAATTTGGATCAGATCTGTGCTGTCAGCGATCCCGATTTACTGCATGATGGCCGACGGTCTACCGCCTTGGGCACGGACTGAAATTGACGCCATCTGTCGGCGATTCCTCTGGTGCGGGAAGGATGGTGATGTGCAGGGAAAGTGCATGGTGGCCTGGAAGACCTGCACACGGCCGAAAGAGCTCGGCGGTCTCAGCATCCCCGATCTGAAGCTAGTGAATACTGCCTTTGAGGTCAAGTGGCTTTGGTTGCAGAGCACGGATTCGGCGCGGGCGTGGTCCGAACTGCCCCTGAAGCAATCCGCCGAAGCCTTGGATTTCTTCAGAGCGTCCACACACACCATCATCGGGAACGGACAAAGCACGCGGTTCTAGCTCGATAGCTGGATCGGAGGCGTTTCAATCAGGGCAATGGCACCGACCCTGATGAGATTCGTCCCCAAACGCACTGCCAATCGTCTCACCGTGGCTCAGGCATTGCCAGGGAGACACTGGGTGCGCACTATCGAAGGCGGGGTGACCATGCCAGCTGCGGCGGAGTATCTGCGGGTGTGGCACGCCATCAACGGCATCACCCTGAAGAACAATCCGGACAGGCTCATCAGGCGATGGAGCTCCGACGGGAACTTCTCCGTCCACTCAGCGTATCAAGCTCTACACATCGGATCACATCCCCTCCCCGGGTGCGTCAGAGTCTGGGAGACCTGGGCACCACTGAAGGTCAAGTTATTCCTCTGGTTGGCGATCCGGAGGCGACATTGGACGGTGGACAGACGACGGAAACATGGCCTCCAGGCGCAGCCTAACTGCTTCCTCTGTGACCAGCAAGCGGAGACGATCGACCACATTGTCATCCAGTGCTCAGTCGCTCGCCAGCTTTGGGTGGAAGCCGCTGCAGCAATGGGGGTCCAGGTCTTACAACAGCCAACCGGGACCATTGTCGACTGGTGGGAAGCATGGCGGGCTCTCTGGCCACAGGAATACGCGAAGGGAGCAGACACGTTGTTTGCCTTGATTGCTTGGGAGCTGTGGAAGGAGCGAAACGCCCGGTGCTTCCGTGGAGCCGCTTCACAGATCACGGCGATCAAAGACACGATCAAACGCTAGGCGGAATTGTGGATTCTGGCCGGGGCGAAGAATCTGGGGCGTCTAGTTCAGCGAGTAGTAGTGTAATCGTGGCCAAGGCAGGGATGAGCGTAATTCAAATTGTAAACCGCCCCGCCGCATTTGTAACAAATTCTCACTTTCTCTTAATGAAAAAACGCGCAAATCTTTTGCGTGATTGAGAAAAAATTAGGATGGGTTGCGGTTGCTTTTTGAGATCTGTATGACTAGATATCTTTTGTCTGGGACATCATTCGTTATCTGAAACTGAGGAAGAGAAAGAATAAATTAATCTCAGAAGAAAGAGAAAAGGACCGAAAAAAAAAAGAACTGATATGGAAGAATTTGTAAAAGCAGCACCTTGGCTAGAGTAGCCATTTTATTTTTTTTCGCGATTGGGAATATAGACCCATTTAGGTAGCCGTTTATTGCAAGGCATGGATGGCTGAGATGGATTTTAATGGCGTGTGTCACCGCAGACTCCAATTCATCTGCCTCCTCCTTGTTAGAGCCTTGATCATCGAACCAAACACGGATGGCCTGGAGCAATGGCAAGAGACCAGGCCAGTCGAAACCAACACCGTCGCTGCTGCAGATTTCAATGCCCCCCACCACACCCCCCCACCGCCCCCCCCCCCCCACCCACCCAGGCCAAAGTCGAAACCAACAACGTCGCTGCTGCAGATTTCAATGCCACCCCCCCCCCCCCCCGTACAGAGAACTGAGACAGAAGGGTTCCAAGCCTTGGCATAGAACCGAGAGGGGTGAGATTAGACCTCACCCCCTCGGCTTTGTAATCAAACATTTGTACCCATGCAAAGCTTAGTTTTCCACTAGCCGGGGCTCCCCTCGGGTAACTGTGGAATAAAATGCAGGTGGAGATCCGCTTTGATCCCCCGGAAGTTGCCTAAAAAAAGGCCTTGGCATAGCTCCTTGCTGAAACACAACACAAATCCAAAGAATTGGCAGTATATCAGGCATGGGAACGAACCAGCACGTAAAACGAATCCGTCAGGGATGCCAAGGTCTCCATGGCCAACCCAAAGATCTAGGGCGCGGAGAGCATGTAAGCTCCCAAGGATGTCAAGATCACCCTGCTGTACCTCCTTTACACCGATGCATAGCTTGGAGAGGTACGGCAGATGCGACGGATTCATCCATGGTGGCAACTTTGAGAACCAGTAGGCCCATGGTGCGGACAAAGCATGGAGATGTCGAGGGGCAACCCAGGCATCCAATCCACTGATGTTCATTTGATCATTGCCAGCCCTGATTTCGAGATCCTATATCTTTTGCAGCTTCTAAAGGCACTCTATCAGCTTGCCATTCCATTTGTCCGAAAATAAAATATGGAGTACCCTCAGTTCCGTTAGCTCATCCAGCTCTTCTATAATGTTCATATTGGAGTCATCAACGCCTAAATATGATATCTCTTCCAGGCTTGTTAGCTTCCCAATACCATTTGGCACTCTCGTTGACCAGTTGATGTTCAGGCACATCAAATTTTTGAGCTGAACAACATTTGATGGCAAAGAAATTTGATTTTCCTGAATGTCCAGCATTTGTAAAAATTGCAGGTTTCCTATTTCTTCATGGAGCTGCCCAATGTGCATGTTACGTAGTCGCGTAGGTACCTCAACTGAAGTAGATTCCCAAGGCACTTATTAAGGTTACCATCTGAAAGATCACAATTTTGTAAATCCATCACACATAAAACATGGAAGCTCCCAGGGACCGGTATTAGACTAGATAGAGGTCAGTGGTCGGACAATAATTGACCTTAATTGTTGCAAGCTCCCATGTGCTAGAGTCAGACAATCGTCTCCCTCGCCTTTTTGAAAGGATAGCCTCCGAATCTTACTTGATGGAGACATTTGTTCCTTTCCATTTAATATAGTAACAAAGTTTGCTTCACTTGATAAGGAGCAAATAAGATCAAGAACCATGCCATGTACACGGCATCTATGTAAATTATCACATGATCCATATATGGGTTGAATCATATTTCTGTTTATGAGCTCATTGAAGTAGCTCTCTCCAAGTTCAAATAAGCTCTTCCCTTGTTTCTCACATTGGATAAAGCCTTCGACTATCCACAGCCATATCAAACAATCTTTTTCAACTTTATAATCTTCTGGAAATATACTCAAGTATAATAAGCAAGTCCTGAGATAGGATGGCATATTATAATAGCTTAATGACAAAATCTTTCTCATATTCTCCACATCTAGGTTGTGCTCAAGTACACTCCCAATAAAATGGTACACCTCATACCAATCCATCTTATTTCTTGCTTTACAAGCTAGCAGACTAGCCATTGTAATAATGGCCAAAGGTACACCGGCACACTTGTTGAGTATTCGGTTAGATACTTCGGCCAGCTCTACATTAGAGCATTTTTCTGTGTCTTCAATGTTGTCGCTGTTTTCACTGCCAAATACTCTTGTATACAACAGTTTCTTCGAGTTATTCTCAGAAAGGGGTTTCATATTGTAAGCGCCACCAATTTTTCCAGCAACATCAGCATGACATGTAGTTGTAATTACTATATGTCCAACATCATTATCAGGCAAAGCATACTTAATCACTTTCCAGATCGAGAGATCTCATATGTCATCGGTAACTATGAGATACCTATACATATAGTAAATTATCAGTAAGAACTAACCTGGGAAGGAAATACGATTAGAATCAATCGTATTAAGATGCAAAAACCTTAAACTATGCAACTTAGGTTGACGGATTACCTAGCATGATGCAAACAAAATTGTCCTTCATGAATATTTGCCAAATAAAAAACAATTCCACTTTTATGAGAAAGAAGATTTCTGTCATTGGTATTTCATTTCCACTCAATGATGACGTGAAAAAGCTTCTCGCAAAAAAGATGACGTGAAAAAGCTTGTAGTTGCATTTTTTTTATTTTACCAGGGCCTTGTTTAGTTCTCAAATTTGGCACCAAATTCTACTGTGCAAAAAGAAGATTCCCCATCACGTCAAAATGCCGGCACATGTATGGAGTACTAAATGTAGATGAAATCAAAAACTAATTGCACAGTTTGGTTGTACTTTGCGAGACGAACGTTTTGAGCCTAATTAATCAATGTTTGAACAATTATTACCAAATAAAAACAAAATGCTACAGTCGGATCGGCGCGCCAACTTGGGCGAACTAAACAGGCCCAGGAAACGCTGAACATTTCTCATCAGCCGTGTCCACACATACTTTTATGAAATGACTGGCGTAAAATTAAACTTGATATGTACGAGTTGATGGTAGGAATGATTCCGTACCTTTTTGTTTTGAGTAATTCTCTTGCTACATCGATGAGCTGGCTTTCATCCAATGTTTCTTCAGTGATTTTCTGTTAGCAACCCAACTAAATTGAATATCAGATAACTCGATTCAGGTAGCAGAGTACAGGATCACCGGGAAAGGAAGGTCAAAGCAGTGGAGAAAGGGGAGCTAGGTGCATATTGAAGAAGACTTGAGAAAGAAGATGAATAATGAGAGGATAGGTGTTCTGTTCTCTGAATATTCGATGCCCTCCTCGCTGCTGCTCCCAGCGCTCTTGTAGTAGACATCCAGTGGTCCAGGCAATGCTCGACCAGGCCAAGGCCCGAGGCCCATACGATGGCCCAACCATGATCCTGACATTCGATCCTGACGTCCCCCCCCTTCTTAAGCTTTGGCTTGCCCCCAAGCCGAGGGAGAAGGTCGGAACCACCAGGATCCCAAGGAAAATGCAGAAACTCTTCTGAATATATTGAGTTGAAGCAATCAACCTTGCACTGCACGTTGTTGTTTGTAGTCAAGAAGCCCACATCTAGCAGCATCAATTCCTAGCAGATTGCCTTACACATGGTACATGACCTTGCAACTTGAAATTTGTGTTTTGTCATGTCAAGCAAGAAACTCCAGCAATTACGACCACACTTCCACTGTACTTGCTCTTGAATCAGCCCACAGCCATCCCTACTCACTGATAGTAGGAGATGCAAACCACCCGAAATCACAAGCACAACAGAGCTTGAAGCATCCACACCTTCAAATGATGTTGTCAGAGTAAAATCATGGCTTGGCGGACCATGGAATGTCACGCTTTGAGTTCACTCCCCCGTCTTAAAAAGAGTACATAATTCTAAGTTCTGAAAAGTCAAACTTTTCTAAACTTGATTGACCAAGTTTATAGAAAAAACTATTAATATATATATATGTCTCTAATTAAATTTATTATATGATATTTTCCATAACTAATTTGCCTTTTGAGAGCCTCAAGTATCGAAACCAATTGCAGTCACACCCGTCCGTGATGCCAGGATGCCCTTACTCTTGTTGCTGCATGTCCGTGATGACTCCGTCCGACTTCTCGTGCAGCCGTGTGCCGGCGGGTGGCGTGGTTGTGGATCGGAGCAGCATCGGCCAATCGCGCGTGAAACCGGGAAAGAGCAAACGTCGATCGTTTTGATGGGCAATAGCAGGTGACAGTGACACCGGCAATGAATTGATTTGTTTTTTTGTTTTGTGTTTGATTGAGGGGAGACAACGGATTGATGATGATAGGCTAATTGTTACGACTCATGGGCCTATTTCGCAAACAAAAAAAGGGCATATGGGCCTCCACGCGGCCCCACCCCTGGCATCCGAAGATATGTCCAGTCAACACTGGATTGCTGTTCTCTGCTGCGGTGGGCTTTTGGGCCGGATGTGCAGCATGCCAGGACGGCAGGAACTGCATCTTAAGCGTTCTCTACACGAGCTTGTGTTTTGCCTATTATTATTATTATGAATATAAACATGCGATGTGAAGCCATCATGCACACATAATCGACACCTTGTCAGCTCCCAGCTACCTGAACATGAAGCTGTTCCAAGCTCGCCTACCGGCTCGCCAAGTCCGGCCCAGCCCAAGAGAGGCCGTCGGCCCAACCCGAAGTATGCAGGACCAACATGGGAGAACTAGCTGAGTATATGTATCCGAGAGAGAGAGAGAAAGACATGAACAAATTGTAACAAACATATTATTATCAATATTCCTCCGAACTCAATTCCATTGCTGTTCGTCCCCTGCTCCTCCTTCTCCTTCCCCAATTTGCTGTGCTGTATCAGAGACTCGAGATACTAGCCGCCCCGTCGTTCCCCCACGCACACTTTACCCGGCTCCAGAAATCACACGGCGCCATGGATCCAGCCATGAAGATCGTCTTGGATGAGATCCAGAAGTCCCGTGAGGAGTCTGCGCGTCGATTCGACGAGCACGACACCAAGTGGGAGCGTCGCTTCGCGGACATGGAGTCGGCGCGGGCTTCCACTCACCAGCGCCTCGTCACTCTCGAGACTGGCGGCGGCGCCGCCGCCAACTTGGAGCACGAGCGCCGCATCACTGAGTTGGAGGGCTTCCTCATCGACTCTGCCCACGCTGGAGCCACCCTCCACCCCGACCTGGAGCGCCACCTCAACGAGCTCGAGTCCCTGCGCGTCAAACATGACCGCGACGAGGAGGACGGCCGCGTCGCCAAGCTCGAGCGCGCCATCGCCGAGTCAGAAGGGGTCATCTCCGCCTTGAGCCTCAAGGTCTCCAAGCTCACCAACCACTGGGACCGCGCCATGAAGGAGACGACTGCGCATGAGCCGGGCATCTTCTCTTCCTCGGGCATGGTGTCGGCTTCAGCTACGGCCGGATCTGCAATTGCATCGCCCCATGGGCACGACGTTGATTCGAATACACGGGATACGGGGTCCAGCGTTGTCACGACGTGGACTCATATCCCGGCATCTGGTACGTCGCCGGCATCATCCCATGTTCCATTACCTTCCGGTTTCGGTCATGTTCGTGCTCAGCCGCTCGTGTCGTCCATCATGCCACATCCACCCCCAATTTCCCCAATTCTTCCCACTCATCACCCTCCACCTATTCCACAATCCTCTCCCCAACCCATGCACAATCCCCATCCTCCTCCAATTTCCTATCCAATTTCACAGCCCTTTCCAAACCATTACCCGCCGCCAATTTTCCAGCCGAATTCCCAATACATGCCCACTCACCACCCTCCCCCAATTTCATTCCAAATTCCTCAGCCAACAATTCCTCAACACCTACCTCTAATCACAAGTCCTGTTCCCCACTCGCAGCCACATACCTTCCACATGCCCCCCGTTCTGCCAGGGATCGGTTCTCCTCAACTTCCCCGTTTTCCGGATGCTGCCCAACTTCAGTCCAACCTCGGTCGCATGCCGAAGCTCCCATTCCCAAAATTCAACGGCGAGAATCCTCGCCGCTGGAAACATCGCTGCGAAAAATACTTTCGCATGTACCTCCTTGAGGAATCACTTTAGCTCAGTATTGCTGAAAACTACCTTGAGGGCCCAGCAGATTGCTGGTTTCAATCTGTTCAATCCGAGCTAGACAATGCCTCGTGGGGCACTTTTTGCCGCATGCTCCATGATCGCTTTGATCGTGATCAACATGGCATTCTGCTTCGTAAACTCTTCAACATTCGGCAGCATTCCTCTGCCGCCCTCTATGTCACTGAATTCTGTGAACTCAAGGATCATCTCAATGCATATTCACAAATCAATGATCCCTTGTATTTTGTCCAGCGTTTCATTGATGGCTTGAAACCAGAAGTTAAGGCAGCAGTCTTTATGCAAGAACCACAAACGCTCAATGCTGCTTGTCATTTGGCTTTGTTATAGGAAGAGGTGGGCATTCCAGCTGTTGTGAAGCCGGCCCGTGGCGGTGATTGGTCGGCGCCGTACAAGCAGACGATGGGAGCACGCATGCCACTGCCCCTTCCTCCTCCACCCCGCGTTGAGCGACTTCAGGCTGCCCCAACTGCGGCTGTTCCTGCACCCACCATAGGGGACGCCAAGTTGGCCGCCCTCAAGACGTACCGCCGAGCCCTTGGGCTCTGCTTCAAGTGCGAAGCCAAGTGGATCCACGACCATCGATGTCCGCCGGAGGTGTTTCAAGCTATGGACCCACTCTGGGACTCCTTCTCGTCGACTGATTCCTTGGCGGACTCACCTCCCACTACTCCACCACCAGAACAAGTTATGATGGCTCTTTCCAAGTGTGTTGTGTCTAGCGTTCCCGCAGGCGGCACCATCGGCCTGGTGGGTCTCATTCAAGACATTCCAGTTCAGATCTTGCTTGACTCCGGCAGTTCATCATCTTCATCAATGATAAGTTGGCTTTGCAGCTCACTAGTTTTACTGCCGATTTAGTTACAAGCTCTGTTCAGATTGCCGGTGGCAGTCGGCTTGTCAGTTCAGCTATATTGTGTCAGGTGCAGTGGACTATTGATGCTTGCATATTCTGCTCCGATTTCAGAACACTACCTCTGGCCAGTTTTGATGTGATCATAGGCACGGATTGGCTCGAGAGTCATAGCCCAATATTGATTGATTGGGCCACAAACAGCTGCTGATTTCACTTGAGGGCAAGTTTTAGTTACTGTAGGGCAATCCTCCGAAGGGCATTCTCATATTCTCCTGCATATTGATTCACTTCAGGCACCTGATTCAGAAGCAGTTGATACAGCAGAGCATATTTCACCTATCCTGCCGGCTGTCCAGACCCTACTTGATCAGTTTCAGGATCTCTTTCAGGCACCAACTTCCTTACCACCGTCTCGAGCATGTGACCACGAGATCCCGTTGATCGTCGGTGCTCAGCCTGTCTTCATCCGGCCTTATCGTTGTCCACCCAAGCTTAAAGATGAGATCGAGCGGCAAGTACAAGACATGCTATCCCAAGGTTTGATTCGGTACAGTTCTAGTGCTTTCTCTTCACTAGTTCTGTTGGTTAAGAAGAAGGACGGTTCCTTCCACTTCTGTGTGGATTTTTGTCAACTGAACACAATCACATGCAAATCCAAGTACCCAGTACCAGTCTTCGATCAATTGATGGACGAGGTATCTGGGGCTCATTGGTTTTCCGCATTGGACCTTCGAGTTGGTTTTCACCAGATTCTTCTCAAAGCGGGCGAAGAACACAAGACCGCGACGCATGTTGGGCAATACGAGTTTTCCGTCATGGCCTTTGGTTTGACAGGTGCTCCGGGCATGTTTCAGGGAGCTATGAATGTAACTTTGGCCCCTGGTTTACACCACATTGCATTGGTCTTCTTCGACGACATCTTGGTGTACAGCAAGACATTCGAGGAGCACGTGGCCCATTTAGCTCAAGTACTCTCTTGGCTGCGTGCAGATCAGTGGAAGTTAAAGCTGTCAAAGTGCCGGTTTGCATTGCAGACAATATCCTATCTTGGTCACGTAGTGAGCGATGATGGCTTGTCCACCGACCCAACCAAGATCAAAGCAATTGTTGACTGGCCAACTCCTACTTCAGTCCGGGAACTTCGTGGTTTTCTGGGACTTTCCGGATATTACAGAAAGTTCATCCGGAACTTTGGCATCTTGGCTCGGCTCCTCACCGATCTGTTGAAGAAAAACCAGTTGTTTATGTGGACATCAGTCCATGCATCGGCATTTCAGCTTCTGAAGGATGCTCTATCTACAGCCCCCGTCCTGGCCTTGCCTGATTTCTCAATCCCTTTTCACATTGAGACGGATGCTTCAGGTATAGGCGGTGGAGCTGTGTTAACTCAGCAAGGTCATCCACTGGCATTTATCAGCAAACCACTCAGCCTGAAACACAAAGGGCTCACGGTGTATGAGAAGGAGTATCTCGCTATTTTGATGGCGGTGGATGCTTGGCGACACTACTTGTTGCAGGCAGAATTCTTCATTCACACCGACCACCAGAGCCTTACTCACCTTAATGAGCAATGTCTGCACATGGCTTGGCAACAAAAGGTGTTTTCTCGTCTCCTCGGGCTGTAGTATAAGATCTTGTACCGCAGGGGTGTGGAGAATGGCGCGGCGGATGCTCTTTCTCATCGCAGTCATCCAGAACAGTTGTTGGCAATATCTTCAGTCAAGCACCAGTGTCAAGATCAAGTGGTGGCCGGCTATCAGTCCGATCCGGACGCCTTGGCCCTCCTGACCTGATTGGCTGTCCAGTCTGATCCAACAGGACCCTTCTCGTTGCAAGCTAGTGTCATCAGGCATAATGGCCGTGTCTGGCTGGGTATCAATAAGGTAGTACAGCAATTGGTTCTCACGGCATTTCACGCTGAACCTGTTGGGGGCCATTCCGGTGCGCCCGTCACATACCAGCGCATCAAGCGCCTCTTCTATTGGCCGGGCCTCAAGAGAGATATGTGGCAATTCGTTCAGACTTGTGCAGTATGCTTGCAAGCTAAGCCTGATCGTGCCAAGTATCCCGGTCTCCTCCAGCCGTTGCCTGTGCCCTCTGAGTCTTGGGAAATGGTCTCAATGGATTTCGTGGAAGGCCTCCTCTTTCTGGCAATGCTAATGCCACTCTAGTCGTCATCGACAAATATTCCAAATTTGCTCATTTCCTACCGCTGCGACACCCGTTCACTGCAGCTACCGTGGCCAAGGTATTTTTTTTTTTTGCTCAGATTCACCGCCTCTATGGTTTGCCGAAGTCGATCATCTCCGACAGAGACTGGATCTTCACTAGCCTGTTTTGGCAAACACTGTTCACAAAGGCTGGCACTTCTCTCCGCATGAGCTCGAGTTATCATCCGCAAATGGATGGACAGACGGAACGTGTGAATCAAGTCCTGGAAACCTTTCTACGGTGTTTCGCTCACTCTTGCCCGCCTCAGTGGAGTAATTGGCTTTCGTTGGCAGAGTATTGGTATAATACATCCACTCATTCTGCACTGGGCCGCACTCCGTTTGAAGTTCTTTATGGGAATCCTCCTCGACACTTCGGTATTGACGTGGACTCTCTGAACCCAGTGCCAGATTTGCAGATGTGGATGGCCAACAGAGAACTCATGCAAGCATCCATTAAACTGCACTTGGAACGTGCTTAGATCCGCATGAAGCGTCAAGCAGATAAAGAGTGTTTTGAAAGTTCATTTCCAGTGGGTGCTCAAGTATACTTGAAGCTGCAGCCGTATGTCCAGTCGTCCATTGCTCAGCGATCCTATAACAAGCTGGCGTTCAAGTTTTTTGGACCCTTCGCAATTCTATCCAAGATTGGGCCAGTAGCATATAAGCTCCAGCTTCCTCCAGGGGCTACCGTCCATCCGGTGTTCCATGTTTCGCAACTCAAGCTGTCTCCAGGCACGCAACAGGTATCTCCTGCATTGCCCTCTGACTTGGCGCCGCTTCAGGTTCCGCTACGAGTTTTGCAGTGCCGTTGGTCCACTGGTGATCACCCAGTTGAGCAAGGGCTCATCCAATGGTCCCATGCACCTGTGGAGCTCGCGACTTGGGAGTCCCTGGAATCGCTTCGTCAGCAGTTTCCAAGAGTGCCGGCCTGGGGACATGCCGGCTCCGAAGACCGGGGGAATGTCAGCTCCCAGCTACCTGAACATGAAGCTGTTCCAAGCTCGCCTACCGGCTCGCCAAGTCCGGCCCAGCCCAAGAGAGGCCGTCGGCCCAACCCGAAGTATGCAGGACCAACATGGGAGAACTAGCTGAGTATATGTATCCGAGAGAGAGATAGAAAGGCATGAACAAATTGTAACAAACATATTATTATCAATACTAGTCCATCAACCCGTGCTCTCGCACGGGCTCCACAATCTTGATTAGGAAATATTAATTTGAATATAGATGCATTAGTTATTGTTTATGATATCCTTGACTTTTAAACCTTACTTATATTATATAATATATGTTTGCTCTTTGCTCATTTTCTACAACAAAGGCATAATATATAGTCTATTGTCTATCCAGCAGTAATGAACTTATCAATTATCGATTTATATGTTCTTCATGCATATCCTTATTATTTTCCTTTACATGGCACCTTGGTGTATCTTCAAGCACATTTAATCGAAAACTTATTCTAAACTATGGTGCCTATTGTGGGCAAAATGTTCATGAATCGTGAATCCTAAAATTAAGTTATAACTCTTGTGCTTATTATCTTTTTTTTTTAATTCTTCTTTTGCACTTTTTAAAATGTTCAGGTTGTAGACTATACTCCTACGTACTATGCTACCATAAACAACAAACATTCAAAACCTATACCACATGGCTTAAGATCGATGGTGGTGTGAGATTTAGGATTGGGGCAATCATGCTAAACTCAAGAGGATAATAATATTTTAGTCTTATAATGAATATTTACTCTAAGGGAATCTTAAAAGGCGAATATGTAGCCACATTTTGTATGCACTAACCTCCCTCACTTGTCAAGACGTTTAAAGTTTGTTGTCAAGGAACTATGTGTTGGATTAATAGTTGTATTATAAATAAAGATATCACAAAATGATATAGTTAAAATGTATTAATATATAGAAATTAAGAACATATATAAATTATATGCTAAATAAGATAATTTTTAATAATTTGCTATTATCCTTCGCATATAATTTTTAATAATTTGCTATTATCCTTCGCATATAATTACAACTTATATAACTTTTAGTCAATGTAAATATTTTAGATGGTTATATGCTCATTTTTGCAAATTAGTTGTTCTATTTTCTCCTATAACAATAAAATAGTGTATCAGTATATTTATATTATGGATTATACATGGATAATTATATAACATAAAATAATGAAATTTGAAATTAATTTTGTCATCAATTGAATGTCATTATGAAATTTGTTTGTAAAGTAATAAAAAGATAGGTGCCAACAAAATACATAAAACATATGTTGTGATTGGCATTCTTTTGCTTCCTTATGACACAATTAGGCTGCAACATGGCTCATCTTATCGTCTAAATTTCTCAGTACTATTAATAAACATGGGTTTTTATTGAGGGACCAACAATTGATATATGTATAAAGATTGGTATTTTTCTCTACTTTTATTTGCATTTATGTATGGCCAACACTGTATATTTGAGAACATATATCAATAGACATATATGGAAAATTGACATAGTCTGTGCAAATACTTTAACATATACATCAACAAATATGGTTTTATGTATGCATGTTGTAATGTAACAAATACTAAGATACATTATATAATGATAAAAAGGATACATTATATATATTTCAGCTAATAAAAGTCATAGCAACATATATACAGTGGACGAAGACATTAATCACAGTCTATATATAGTACCAGGTCAATATTAAGTCAAAATTTACTTGACAGAGGTAGCATGACTCTAAGACACTAAGCTATACACAGCAAAATTACTCTATCTAATATTTATTGCTTATTTTGTTTATAGCAAACAATTTAAAGATTGATGGATGAAGGCAAATTTAGAGACTGTCTGTTTTTATTGTAGAAACTTCATCCAACTATATAAATTCAAAGAATTAGCTTTAGAAGAGACATGACTTGTGCATGTAAATTTTGTTTAACAAAGTTAATCTACTACTTTGTTATAGTGTATACCATTTTATTATTGAAATACAGTGCCAATTAGCAATGATGTTGATCCATTTTGTGTGCCATGCTCATGTGGTGAATATTAATTTGCCTTAGACGATTAGCTAGATATAATGCATGAATGGATATAATGATAGATGTAAGTGATCTGGCGAGACACTTTGTGCTCATAGCAGAAACATAATAAAATAAATGTATTAATTGGTTTTGTCAAACTCAAAAGAGACTTATGCATGCTAATTCGAAATCTGACCTCGATGCATGCATGGTACCGATGATTGTGCGTCGGAGAGGCCGAAATTGTCATTGATCTTCTTCGAATTAAGGCCAATGTTGAGTCCATCACACAACATCATATATCTTTTGCATAACCCTTCTTTTCTGCTTGTTGAAATGCACAACCGGCAGGACGTGGCAACAGGCAAGCATGCCCCTCCTGCATTTCATAAGTCCAAATCCTTCATAGCGTTACATTTATATGTGCAAAAGGGTGTGGGCACCTGTATACGTCCATGAGATCATATGCATGCACGCTAAATCCGGCAAACATGTGTGCCCAAGCTCAATATCAGACAACAAATTAAAGAACAACGACAAATTAAACTTACTTCACAAAAGAACCCACACAGGCTATCGATGACCGGCTGGGGCTGCAAAGAATTGGACCTGCAGGACAACGTGATTCGGGAGGAAGCTCTGCATGCATGGCAGGATGGAACAGTAAATCTACTTTTTTCTGGTTGAAGCTCGGTGAAATTATGAGTAGCGATAGGGCTTTACTAATACCACCAGAGAGAGGATGTGAGGAACAATGTATTCGTGTTTTCTCTTCACCATCGATTAGATTAGATCTATTATTAGGTGTGCGTGGTTAGTTTTTATTTTCATTAATTAATTAATAGCATTATGTTTTTAATGGCAAAAGTGGGTAATTTAGATATAACTTTAGGGGGTTACTTTAGGGTATTTCCATAATGGCATGGTGGGTAATTTTTTAGATGAACGTAATATAGATCTAACGATTATTAATATTAGTTGTGATTAGAGTCCATCAAATCAATGGCCAGATCTTTCTAATTTTTGTGAGAATTTGAAGGATTTATCTTTTTTTCTAGCGCTTCTGATGAAAATTAACGTGGTGCCTCCGTTAAAGCCTCTAATTAGTAATAGTAAGATTCCTCCGAACTCTATTCCATTGCTGTTCGTCCCCTGCTCCTCCTTTTTTTTTTTTTTTTTTTGGCAACACAAGATAGCAGCACATCTGATTCTGTCATTTTAAAAGACTGGGCTTCACATCACATGAATCTGCAACTGATCATTCGCATTTACTTTGACATTCACACACCTGATTCTGTCATTTACATGTTAGAAAGATTTAAGTTGAAATGATTCTGCCTTGATATCTTCAAGTGACATTTGAGATCCAATGATTTCAATATTTAAAGAATTCACGGTAGAGGTTGCAACTTAGCTAGCAAGTTGCAGGAAGCAACGATGTGAATCTGAATCTAAGACATAGGCAGAGGAATTTATATTTAGGGAGACATGAAGAAACAGGGGAAAAAGTGAGTGCGTGGCTAGGGAGAACAATTGTAGCTACTGCAGTTTCGCCTTAGAACTTTGGCTGTGGTAGTCTCTAAGTAACTATGGACCACAAATTAAGATAAAAATTATCACGTATTACCTTATAATTAGCACATATATTTGGAGTCTGAAATACTTTATATAATATTTTTGTAAGCATAGTCAAAATTAAACAAGTTTATTTAATTTACACCAAACAATGAGTTGTATTTTTTTCTTAGAAAGTTCCAAGCGGATAATTGAATTATTGATGACACCTGGTGTAATTAAACTGAGTCTGCACATACGTTTAGTTTAACATGGAATAAAAACGCTTTATTTAATTTTAAGTGGACAACAGAAATTAGTGGCTTACCAGCTCACTACAGAGGCAGCAGCGACGGTCCTGCATGATGAACCACACGCACAGAACCGAGCACCGAAGCCGGAACCAACGGCAGCGGTGAGGTACCATATGCACTATGCAGAGAACAGAGCACACCGAAGCGAAGAGGTATGGCCTACGTACTGTGCAACATATAATCACATGATCACCTAAACAGTTCAGTTCGTAATTGCAAAAAAAAAAAAAAAAAACCCTACTACTATATCAGCTGTCTTAAACCAGAAATAAGCACAATGCACACCGAAGAAGAGAGGTATGGCCTACGTACTGTGCAACATATAATCACATACTCGCCTAAACAGTTCATTTCGTAATTGCAAAAAAAAAAAAAAAAAAAAAAAAAAAAAAACAAAACCTACTATATCAGCTGTCTTAAACCAGAAACCAGCACAATGCATACCGGCATCTATGCTGGGACTTATCACAGACTGACAAACTGCTCAAGGTCGCACAAAGCAGCATATTAAATTGGTGCAATAAAGACAACATCACGTTCTTTGTTTTATATGTACGTTCACAAGGAGAAAAATGTTTTACGAAGCAGCCTTAATCGAAATCATTATTGCACTCGACTGGTACACTCCCTTCACAGTAATGTCAGGTACTTTGGCTTGCTGGAACGCCACTATGATCAGGCTGTCATATTTCCCTGCCATTCTCCTGATATAAGATTATTGGTCCTGCACGTTGAAAGCATTGTATTAGTGCTCGAAACAAGATAGTAAAGCTTCATTACCTGACTCGGCTGGTTTTAGCTTCCAAAAATATTAAGGTGAACTTAGTTCTAGCAACATTAAGCTGGATGAAGCTAAAGAAGCTTCATTAACTGAATCAGAGAACGAAACAGATGAACTTGAGTTTTGCAGAAGAGGAAAAGGAGAAAAATAAGGCAATAGAGACTGTTGTAGGCGCCAGCATACTTTCACATTTTCATGTGGCCCATCCCAAAGCTTTGGCTGACTCGGACGCATTGCAGCTGCACAAATCAAAATCCTTTTCGCAATCCATCATTCGCCATCTGTAACCAAGATAGAAGAATCCAAGCAGAAGAAAACAAATGTATAAGAAAAGGGGAAACTGCCAAAGGATGAATGGATTTCAGAACTATGCTGGTACGTAGAGTAGAGTAGAGTAGAGTAGCACACCTGTGCCTGCTTCAACAGTTTTCCCGTTTATATATTGAGGTGTGGATGATTGGGATGGTTTTCAGCCGCATGCCTCAACGCTGCCACCAATTCCTTCACCTCCTCATCGCTAGCCGCTTCATCAGAAACCAAAGAAACCAAAACATCCTGGAGCGAAGGAAGGTTCCCTAAGCCTAAGTCGAGACCAACACCATGGCTGCTGGCAATTTCTTTCGCCCCACGTGAGAACAATCGGAAGCTAAGGTGTCTAAGCCTCGGCATAGCTCCTTGCAAGTACACCACAGGCCTAACCAATCCCCAGAACCTGCAGTGTCTCAGGCATGCAAACGAACCAGCACCGATGACAAACCCCGCAAGGGTTCCGAGATTCTCGTGGTCCACAAGCAGACATAGAGAGTATAGAGCAGGCAACTTCCCGAGAATGTCGAGATCGGCCTGCTGTACTTCCGTTACGTTGATGGACAGCGTGGAGAGGATCGGCAGATGCGACGGATTCATCCACGCTGGCACTGTTTGGAACCAGCAGCCGAATTGTGTATCCAAACGCCGGAGACATCGAGGGGCGACCCAGGCATCCAATCTTCCCATCCTCCTATTATCACGGACCCATATAGCAAGATCATGGATTTTTTGCAGCTTGGGTAGGCACTCGACCAGCTTGTCGTTCAATGTGTTCAATAAATTAATACGGAGTACTCTCAGTTCCGTTAGCTGACCCAACTCTTCTACAATGTCTATGTTTGATTCATCAACCCTTAAAACCGATAGCTCTTCAAGGCTTGTTAGGCTGCCAATACCTTTTGGCATCCTCGATGAAAAGCCCATGTTCAGACACATCAAATGTTTGAGCTGAATAATATTTGATGGCATGCAAGAAATTTGATTTCCCCTGATATCCAGTATTTGAAGATATTGCAAGTTTCCAATTTCTTCAGGGAGCTCCACAATGTGTGTGTTACGTAGTCCTAGGTACCTCAAGTGAAATAGATTCCCAATGCACCTATTAAGGCTGTAACCTTGTGAAAGACCACAATCTTTCAAATCCAACACACGTAAAACATGGAAACTGCTAATGGCTGGAACTTGTCTAGTGGTCGATCGCAGGACAACAACTGACCTTACTTGTTGCAAGCTTCTATGTGCAGAATCATCTTCCTCTCCTTTCTGAAAGGATAGCCTCCGAATCTTATTACTTGATGGACACATTTGTTCCTTACCATTTAATATAGTAACAAAGTTTGCTTCACTTGATATGGAGCAGATAAGATCAAGCACCATGTCATGCACACGACATCCATATACCATGAAATGCTGGTCATATAAGGGCTGGATCATACTTCTGTTTATGAGCTCATTAAAGTAGCTCTCACCGAGTTCAAATAGGCTCTTCCCTTGTTCTTCACATTGGATAAAGCCTTCGGCTATCCACATCCATATCAAACGATCTTTTTCAACTTCGTAATCTTCTGGAAATATACCCAGGTATAATAAGCAAGTCCTCATATGAGATGGCATATTATAATAGCTAAATGACAGAATCTTTCTCATATTCTCCACATCTAGGTTGTGCTCAAGACCAAAACCAATAGAATGGTACACGTCATACCAGTCCATCTTATTTCTTGCTTTACAAGCTAGCAGACTAGCCATTATAATAATAGCCAAGGGTACACCAGCACATTTCTTTAGTATTCTATTGGATACTTCAGCCAGCTCCTCATCAGGGCACTTTTCTATGTCTTCAATATTGTTGTAGTTTTCATTACCAAATACTCTTCTATATAGTAGTTTCCTTGAGTTATTCTCGGAAAGTGGTTTCAAATTGTAAGGACCACCAATTTCTTCAGCAACAATAATGTTACGTGTTGTTGAAATAACTATATATCCCACACCATTATCAGGGAAAGCACATTTAATCACTCTCCAAACTAAAATATCCCATATGTCGTCGATAACAATGAGGTACCTATACATATAAAAAATTATCAGTCAAAACTTTAACTTGGTGGAAAACACAAGTAGAATAAATTGGATTAAGCTACAATCGCCTTAAACTAAGTTTGTTAAACTAAGATTAGCATGTATGCAAACAATTCATCCATTAAGAATATATGTTTGCCAAAGAAAAATTAATTCCACGTGGGAGAGGAACACTGTTGTCACTGCTATTTCATTTCCACTAGATGCATACTTTCATGAGATTGAAGGCATAAAAGAAAAATATCCATATTTACAAATTGATGGTATAAATGCTTCCATACCTTTTCGATTTAAGGAATTCTCTGAGCAGACTGATGAGCCGGCTATCATCCAATATTTCTTCATTGATGTTGTTGCCAAGATCATTGAGCAATCCTTTGAATAACTTCTCCAAGTTAGGAGTTTGAGACACCGAAACAAAAGCACAACAATCAAATAGTCCTCTAATCTTATCATACACTGCTTTGGCAAGAGTTGTCTTTCCGAGGCCTCCAAATCCAACAACAGAAACTATCTTGCCTTGCTGCAAGGGCACTCCATTCCCATCCATTAGTACCTTGATTAGCTCATCCCTTGTCTCATCAATTCCAACAAGCTCTTTTGCCTCTGTGTAACTAGAAAATACACGAGGGTCCACCATGTTTGTTGTGGTTGGCTTATCAACGCAAAAGTTGATATCATATCTGCGATGCCTCTTGTGCACCTGTAGGACGCGACTCTTGATATCTCTTATCTCCATAGCAATATCATGGCGAATCCTAACCTTTCTGAATAAACCAACACTTGTATCAACGAACTTCCTGATGCCCTGCAGATTGGCTGACTCGTCACTCTTCCCATGCACCATGAATCTGTCAATACTATCCTCTATATCATAAGCAAGCTCTCTCAAATCCCTAGCCCAGATCTTGTCTTGCATGTCAAGCTGGTCTGGTGGCGTGCTGGAGACCTTCTCAATGGCAACTTTCATGCTCTCAAGCTCAGATTGGAGAAACCTAATCTCTCCCTTCACGCCCTTTTGCAGGTTGTACTCCCCAACCAGGAGATCACCGAGCTTGGCGATGACGCTCGGCAGTACCCCTGTTACAATCTCCATGGATCGTGTCTGGAACGTGTGGAGACAATTTTGCCGCACATGTGATTGATAAAACTTAGCATAAGAGTAGATCTGATATGGGCAGAAACGATGGAGCGTGAGCTAGGACTCACCCAGTCACCGGCCACCGCTAGTCACGAATCGCGCTGCCCTTGTCGCCGGATTTGAAGTTGCTTCAGCCTGCAGCACTCAGCTTGCTACTCTGCGCTCTTGGCTCTTGCTGCCTTGGAACGGAACGGAACCGACGACAAGAGACGAAGGGGATGGAAATGAAATCAATGGAAGATAAGATGTACAAGGGGACAGGGTTAGGTGCGGCTACAGCGAAAGGCAAAATTATTGCGCCTCCGCGTCGAGACTATGCACCTAGTCTGAGTGTGTGACCCATTGTATTGGTGCCCCCTCGTCCTGTCTTGCCGATATGCACAACATTTCTCCTTTCCGACATGCACAACGTTTTCTCCCATGGGCATTGAGCCAGCTGGGCAGATTGAGAGTCGTGAGAGGGACAGTGTGACAGAAAGTCGTGAGTGATTAAAGCCAATCGACTTGAATCAATCATGCTCTCGCTCGGCAGATCGGGCGCGTGAACTTCGTCAGGTCTCCCTCGGCGTTCACCACCAGAACCTACAGGGTCTGAATCCGCTAGCTGCCTAGCTGGCTGGAGAGTAACAGGTGCTTGGGCCTTGCCGCCTTGGCATATGGCATCGGGAGGGCAGATGCGGGGCATGAGAGTGGCCGAGTGAGGTGAGAACGCGTGGAGAATCCAGTCAGTGGTTAGTCGTCGCGCTTCTTCAGCACGCGGAGACGGTGTGTGAAGTGAAGGGTGAAGCTGCAGATTATTGGAGCCAGCGGATTGGTGCTCTCATGTCTGAGCCATTTCACTGCTCCGTTGATGCGTTGCTGGACTGATTAAGGCGTCTGCTGATGCGTTCATTCCAGCAAACATGAATTGGACATCGGGATTTTCTTTGTAGCAGCAGCCATGCGGATGTAGTAGCAGCCACGGTTGTGAAGGATGTACCGCTGCCCTGCTAACAACCGCAACACCGAAGCCGAACCAACGACGGCGGTGAAGTACAAGTACCATATGCATAGAACAGAGCACACCGAACACAGAGCACAAGGGCCTACGTACTGTCCAATATATAATCACACTGCACACCAAAAAAGGGTAGTACTCTAAAACCAGAAATCAGCAACAACCATGTATCCTGTAATCCAGTTGACGTCTTACCGACGACTTAAACAGCTCAAGGTCGCACCAAGCAGCAAATTAAATTGTTACAAAAAACAACATGACGTTCTTTTTTGTCGAACCTTCGACAAATGTACAGTCCATTGCTGCTCAAGAGTGGCGTCTAATGCTGGAGGAAGGGGGCGAGTCAAGCGCTGCGGTGTTGGCAGCAATCTCGTCTCTGGTTGCGGCCGCAGCGCACCCATAGTGCTGGTCTCCAACTCTTTGTCGCAGTGATGAAACATATGCATAGAACAGAGCTCGCCGGCGGTGAATTACCATATTGCAGAGAACAGAGCACGCCGAAACAGAGCATACGGGCCTACGTACTGTCTAATATATAATCGCATTGCATGCTAAAACAGTGTATCTTTCGTAATTGCCAAAAAAAAAAAAGACATATCAGCTGTCTTAGAAAAGAAACCAGTAGCCATGTGTACCGGCATGTATACTGTGACGTTTCACCGACTCAAACAGCTCAAGATCGCAAACAAGCAGCAAAATGGTGCAGAAACAACATCATGTTCTTTTTGTCAAACATTCTACATGCGCGTAGATTCATACAAATAATCGGTACAATGAATACACAGTAGAAGCTAAGCATATAACTTTCTGTTTCATATATACGTTCACAAGAAAAAAACAATGCATTACGAAACAGACTCAACAATTTATTGCAGTCGACTGGTACACACCCTTCAGTAATGTGAGGTACTTTGGATTGTGGAATCTAAGAACAACACTATCACTGGAATACCCTTACGCTTTGTTCTACTAGGTTTGCTGAATCGCCACTCTGGCCAGGCCGTCATATTTCTCCACCATTGTGTTAGTGCTTGAAACAAGGTATATATAGTAAAGCTTCATTTGCAGGCCAGGACGGCCTCCAGGGTTGCAGGGAACTGAGTCTGAAACTCTGAATCTGAGAACGAAGTGCTTATGGTTTTGCAAAAGAGGAAAAGGAGAAAATTAAGGCAATAAGACAGTTGTTGGCGCCAGGGCACTTTCACCTTTTCATGTGGCCCATCCCAAGCATTGGCTGACTCAGATGTATTGCAGGTGCACAAATCGAAATCCTTTTGCCAATCCATCACTCGCCATCTGAAACCAAGATAGAAGAATCCAAGCAGAAGAAAACAAATTTAGAAGAAAGGGGAAACTGCAAAAGGATGAATGGATTTTAGAACTATGGTAGTACGACGTAAGAGTCGAGTAGAGTAGCACACCTGTGCTTGGCTTCAATAGTTTTCCCGTTTATATATGTAAAGGTGTGGATGATTGGGATGGATTTCAGCCGCATGCCTCAGCGCTGCCTCCAATTCCTTCACCTCTTTATCCCTAGCGGCTTCATCAGAATCCAAATAAACAACAACCTTCTGGAGCGAAGCAAGGTTCCCTAGGCCTAAGTCAAGACCACCACCATGGCTGCTGGCAATTTCTTTCGCACAACGTACGGACAACCAGAACTCAAGGTCTCTAAGCCTCGGCATAGCTCCTTGCAGATACACCACAGGCCCAACAAATCCACTGAACCTGCAGTCTCTCAGGCATGCAAACGAACCAGCACCAACGACAAACCCTGCAAGGATTCCGAGATCCGCATGGTCCACAACCAGATCTAGAGAGCGTAGAGCAGGCAACTTCCCGAGCATGTCCATATCGGCCTGCTGTACCTCCCGTATGGAGATGGATAGCCTGGAGAGGTTCGGCAAATGCGAAAGATTCATCCACGCTGGCCGTGTTTGGAACCAGCAGCCATCATGTGTACCCAAACACCAGAGACATCGAGGGGCGACCCAGGCATCCAATCTACCCATTTTTCTTCGATCACTGACCCATATATTAAGATCTTGGATCTTTTGAAGCTTGGATAGGCACTCCACCAGTTTGTCGTTCCATTCGTGCGATAAATAAATACGGAGTACCCTCAGTTCCGTTAGGTGACCCAGTTCTTCTACAATGTCTATGTTGGATTCATCAACTCCTAAAGTTGACAGCTTTTCAAGGCTTGTTAGGTTCCCAATACCTTTTGTCACTCTCGTTGAACCGTCCATGTTCAGGCACATTAAATGTTTCAGCAGAAAAACATTTGATGGCAAGCAAGAAATTTCAGTATACTGGATGTCCAGTACTTCTAGAAATTGCAAGTTTGCTATTTCTTTAGGGAGCTCCACAATGTGTGTGCTGCAGAATCCTAGATACCTCAAGTGAAATAAACTCTCAATGCACTTATTAAGGTTGTAACCTTGTGAAACATCACAACCTTTCAAATCCAACACACGTAAAACAAGGAAACTGCTAATGGTTGGAATTTGACTATTGGTCGACCGCAGGACAATAACTGACCTTACTTGTTGCAAGCTCATTTGTGCTAGAGTCATAGATTCGTCTTCCATGCCATTTTGAATGGATAGCCTCCGAATCTTACTTGATGAAGACATATGGCTCTTACCATTTAATATAGTAACAAAGTTTGCTTCACTGGATATGCAGCAGATAAGATCAAGCACCATGTCATGTACACAGCATCCATATACCATGTCATGCCGGTCATACAAGGGTTGGATCATACTTCTGTTTATGAGCTCATTAAAGTAGCTCTCACCGAGTTCAAATAGGCTCTTCCCTTGTTCTTCACATTGGATAAAGCCTTCAGCTATCCACATCCATATCAAACGATCTTTTTCGGCATTATAATCTTCTGGAAACATACCCAGGTATAATAAGCAAGTCCTCATATGGGATGGCATATTATAATAGCTAAATGATAGAATCTTTCTCATGTTCTCCACGTCTAGGTTGTGCTCAAGACTAGTGCCAATAGAATGGTACACGTCGTACCAATCCATCTTGTTTCTTGGTTTACTAGCTAACAGACTAGCCATTGTAATAATAGCCAAGGGTACACCAGCACATTTCTTTAGTATTCTATTGGATACCTCAGCCAACTCCTCATCGGGGCACTTTTCTATGTCTTCAACATTGTCATAGTTTTCACTACCAAATACTCTTCTATACAGTAGTTTCCTTGAGTTATTCTCAGAGAGGGCACTCAACTTGTAAGCACCACCAACTTTTTCAGCAACACTAGCAATACGTGTAGTTGTAATAACTATGTGTCCAAAATCATTATCAGGCAAAGCACATTTAATCAGTTTCCAAGCTGAGATATCCCATATGTCATCGATAACAATGAGGTACCTATATATAGAATAAATTATTAGTCAAAACTTTCACTTTGTGGAAAATACAACTAGAATAAATTGGAATAAGCCACAAGCGCCTTAAACTAAGATTAGCACGTATATAAACAATTTGTCCATTAAGAATATATCTGTGCCAAAGAAAAAAATAATTCCTCCTGGGAGAGGAATGCTGTTGTCACTGCTATTTCATTTCCACCGGATACATACTTTTAAGTATGAGATGGAGGGCATAAAAGCAAAATATCCATATTTACAAATTCATGGCATAAATGCTTCCGTACCTTTTAGATTTTAGGAATTCTCTGAGTATATTGATGTGCCGGCTCTCATCAAATATTTCTTCATTGATGTTCTTGCCAAGATCATAGAGCAATCCCTTGAATAACTTCTTTATGTTAGGAGTTTGAGACACTGAAACAAAAGCACAACAATCAAACCGTCCTCTAATCTTTTCATACACTGCTTTGGCAAGAGTTGTCTTTCCAAGACCTCCAAATCCAACAATGGAAACTATCTTGCCTTGCTGCAAGGGCACTCCATTCCCATCCATCAGTACCTTGATTAGCTCATCCCTTGTCTCATCAATTCCAATAAGCTCTTTTGCCTCTGTGTACTGAGCAAATAAACGAGGGTCCAACACGGTAGATGTGGCGGACTTATTAACATTATTGTTAACATCATACCGAAGACGCCTCTCATGCACCTCAGTGATACGGGTCTTGATGTCTTTTATGTCAGTAGCAATTCCATGGCGAATCTTAGCCTTTCTAAACAAACCGACACTTCTATCAAGTAATTTTCTAAACAGACCTGGCTTGACTGACTCATGATCCTTTCCATGAAACATAAAGGTGTCGATACTATCCTCTATATCATAAGACAACTCCCTCAAATCCCTGGCCCAGATCTTGTCCTGAATATCAAACTGGTCCGGTGGCGTGCTGGACACCTTCTCAAGGGCACCTTGCATGCTCTCAAGCTCAGATTTGAGAAACCTGATCTCCCCCTTGACGCCCTTTTGCAGGTTGTACTCCCCAACGAGGAGATCACCAAGCTTGGCAATGACGCTAGGCAGTGCCCCTGTAACAATCTCCATGGATCTTGTCCTGAACCAACGCACGCAAGAAGGGTCAGGAACGTGCGGAGACAAATGTGCTTGATAAAACTCGGCGGCCTAATAATAGTAGAAATGAACTCCAGGAGCTATTCGGATATCGGAAGAAAGGATGCAGGAGCACGAGCTAGGACTTACCGAGTCACCGCCACCGGCAGTCACAAATCACACTCCCCTTCTCCCTGGATCGAGGTTGCTTCAGGCAGCAGCGCCCACGTCGCTGGATCGAAATTGCTTCAGGCAGCAGCGCCCAGGTTGCTGCTTGGCTCTTGGTTCTCGCTGATGCCTTGGAACAGAACCGACGATAAGAGACGAAGGGAAAGGAAATGAAATCGATGGAGGATAAGATGTGCAAGGGAACGACAGGATTCGATGCGGCTACAGGGAAAGGCAAAATTATTGCTCCTCCGCGTCGTCTTTTATTTGCAGCTAGCGTGGGTGTGTGACCCATGGTATTGATGCCCCCTCGTCCCATGGCCACTGAGCGAGCATGGCTCATCGTTGGGAGTCAGTGGGACTGAGAGTCGTTGGGAGTCGTGAATGATTGCTCATCGCTCGGCAGACGCGGCTCGCCGTCGGCACGTGAACCTCTCTGTTCACGACCGGAACCTTGAGGTCTGAATCCGCTAGCTGCGTAGCTGGTTGAAGAGTGGCCGAGTGAGGTGAGAACGCGTGGAGTCCAGTCAGTGATTAGTCGTCGTCTTTCTTCAGCACGCGGCGACGGTGTGTGAACTAAAGCTGCAGAGTATTGGGGCAAGCGGCTTGGTGATCTCAATAAGTCTGAGCCATTTAAGCGGCTTGTGAAGTTTGATGCGCCATTGGGACTGCATGCTTTTCCTTTCGCTAGCCACAGCATCTTTTTTCTCCACTTCCTTGTGTCGGTGGAGCAGAGAAAAGTGAGCCAAGCAGAGCTGAAGAAGAAAGGGATGGGAGTGGCTCATGGCTATGTTTTTTATCAGTGGGACCAAACTTCTACTATCGACGCGTAGAACAGAGCAAATGAAAGAAACAGAGCATGTTGTGAGTAATAGCGGTTAAACTCACTGCCCTATTTGCCTTTCTAAAGAAAAAGAAGGCCATACTAGCTACACGCAGACGAATTATTTTATTCTTTTTTCCCAACAGGATAGACTAGTGTACTAAAAACTCAGCAAATTAATTTGTCACAAGCGGCACAAACAAGGATCAGCTGGTGGACGATGCTGAGACACTTATTTGGCAGGGAGTAGTGGGAAGGTCTGGACTCCTTGTACCTTGTTTGCACACTTGTGACTTGTCATGGCAGGTATGGAAGGAGCATAATGCCAGATGCTTTAGGGACGTAACATCAATAAAACTATAATCAAATATAAAGTTGCATGTCCCTGCAGGGCAAGTTTTGATACGATCTGATTAGCAAAATTTATAAATTTTATTTGACCATCTATTTCTAGAGGCGGGCCAAATTTCCAGTCATGTATCTAGACATGTTGCCTCTAAATATGGTATTTTTACAAGTGGTTCAGTTTGCAAACTGTCTCTAAAAATTAATTTACTAAAATCAATTTTAGTGGCGGATTTTGATTGAGTTGCATGTGCCCAAAAAATATCTATGTTGCTAAAATCATTTACAAAATAAGTTGTCTTCTTTTTCTGACAGACATTCCAAGGGGTATGGGACTCTTGCCACAAGCCTCCATATATTATTTTCAACTACCTCTGTTTCAAATTATAAATCATTTTCAACTTTTTTAGTGCACAGCAACAAAAATATAACAAAAAATCCAATCAGTTGTGGCAGTCCGCACTATAGATGGGCAACGGGCTGCCCCTGGCATGGCACGGCAACGGGAGACCCCCTTCGGCCTAGGCATGGCCCTACGAGCCTTTTTTTTTTTCTTTGCCGGGCCGGCCCGTGAAGCATGGTTGAACCAATGTATTTTTTTTGGATTTATATTATTTGCATGTCTAAAATCCTAGAAAGAAAATACCCCTCATTTTCTACTTGTCATCCGGCTGATTCCTGTCCACGCCTCAATCGATTTTTTTCAACCAATCAAAATACAACACGTGCATGTGGCATGTGGAGCCAAACCCCTTCACGGTTGGACTGCATTAACAGGCGACACACTTCCCTTTCGAATGCTCGTGGACTGCATGTGGCCGACGTCATGCATGCAAAGCGAATACAAGTTGGCATAAAAAAAGCAAAATATTTTATTCAAATTGTCATAACTTTTGAATGACGCATCTATTTTTAACTCTGTTTGTACTAGTACGTTCTACGTGACGAGGCGACCAAAATGAGACCCATCTTGCATAAGTTTCAAAGAATTTATATTAGTTGCAATTTATGTGTAAAAAAATGTGAAGATTTATGAAAGGAAACTTGCTACTCAAACATATACTATAACTAATATTTAGGATTTATGGATGCATCCAAATCTAAAATAAAATTAAACAAAAAATTGACTAAAATTTGAAATAAAAACAATGAAAAAACTTATTTAACTAAACTAAAAGCCACAATGAAACAATTAAAAAAAACTAAAATGTATACAAAATAAACAAATACGAAAACATGAAATTAAAATTTTCAAAAAAATGGTACAAATAATAATAAAAAACAAATTATAAACAAGGAAAAAGAAGTTCTTAGAAAAAGAAAAATCACGGAGTGGTAAGGCCGCACAGGATCGCTTCCCGTGGGCTATCCACCACGTGCAAGGGGCAGGCAGGCCGCTTGCTGCTTTGGTGGTGCGGATGGACAACCGCAATTCACGGGCCGGATGATAGACGCAGTCCAGAAACAAGCCCAAAACAGCAACAAAGAAAAATCAACCGATGACAACTCAAAACACAGCCGACTGATCATTAGAAATTTCGCAATTTTTTTTTTTGTAATTGAAGTAGGATTGACGAATAATAAATAAAAATAATAGTGTTTATTAGTGTTTCATAAAACGAAATGCCATAGGGTGTGACCAAGTGGTAAGGCAGCAGTTTTTGGTCCCATTACTCGAGGTTCGAATCCTTTCGGGCTGGATTTTTTCTGATGAATTAAAGATAGAAATGTGTTTTGTCCAACAAAAAAAGTTTATTAAAGAAAATAATTATCTCTTATGAAATCGTAGATAGATTCATTTCTAATTAGTTTTTGCAGCCCTTGCCGGCCCGAAGCGTGCGTCTCCACCACTGAGCACCGCCAGTCCGCCAGTGCATCAGAAAGGAAGGTGGCGAGGTGTGGGGGAGCACCACCATCGCATCGCAAGGGAGGGAGGAGCTCAAGGCTAAGCCCCACGGCGGCGCGCTTGAGGCTGTGCGTGCTCGTGTGGTCGGAGATGGCGGCAACATAGATGGAGGAAGAGGC
Organism: Themeda triandra; assembly: GCA_018135685.1. Lineage (NCBI taxonomy): Eukaryota > Viridiplantae > Streptophyta > Magnoliopsida > Poales > Poaceae > Themeda > Themeda triandra. Next base: position 139,910 of record JAENPR010001281.1, read on the forward strand.
AGCAGCAGAGAGGAGGTCGAGGCTGAAGGTGGCACCCCCATGGTTGGCTGCAGGTACTCAGTTGCTCACAAGTAAGAGCGGGGAGGAGACGAGGCAAAGCAACTGGCGGCGCGGTGGGAAGCTTCGGAACATCGGGAGAGGAGGGTAGGGTTAAGTGAGGAGGCACGGTGGGAACCTTTGGAACATCGGGAGAGGAGGGGTAGGGTTAGGGTTTAGAGTTTAGAGTTTTTGGTTTAGTGTTTAGTGTTTAGTGCCGGTGACCTTTTCTCTCAAGCAGGCCGCTGTGCTAGGGGTTGGCCTGCTAGGCCATTGGTTTTGTTGCTGTTGAGGCTTCTCTCATTGGGCCTCACCAGGCCTTTGGCCATTCTACGGGCCATGCCGTGGTGGCCCATGGTCCTGGAGTGCGCCCCAAGCACGGCCTGCACCTATGTGCCGGGTCATGGGCCCGGGCTGCATTGCCCATCTATAGTCGACAGACTGGCTCATCGGTCGGCACACAGGGTGCGTCGCTGTCAGCACGTGAGCCCTTAATCCGCTACCTGCCCAGCTAGCTGAAGTGTAGCATCACAGTCACAGTCACAGTCACTGGCCGAGTGAGGTGAGAACGTGTGGAGTACAGTCAGTAGTTAGTCGTCGTGCTTCTCCAGCACGCGGCGACCGTGTGTCAAGTGAAGCTGCAAAGTATTGGAGCCGGCCGGCGGCTTCGTGCTCTTTTTTTAGATAAAAGGCCAAAGGCCTTGCTTTATATTGAAAGCAAAGTTGGTTTTGCTGGGGATACCAGCTTACAAGTAGCATTCAGTACATTAAGAGGAGCTGACACTCCTTCAAGCTCATGACTTAACAGAAACTCCAGGAACTAAAAAACCACAGAAGTTCTCCTCTCAACTAGTTTTACTTCTAACAGCAACATAATTTGGACTCTCCCCTACACCGTTAATCTTGGGCGCTTCACTCCAAGCATTGAGCCAGCTTGTCCATCGTCCTCGCGAGCCATTCTTGCTCCTTGTCCCGCAGCAGGATACTCCATTTCTGCATATTCACAAATGATCGATGCAACACCGTATTAGTACCTGGAATCACTCTGTTGTTAAAAACGTAGTCATTGCGAATCAGCCACAAACTCCAGCAAATGCAAGCTAAAAGAAAGATCATCATGGGCTTGGGGACCTCCTCCCCGCCTCTACTCAAAGCAAGAAAATGAAAGATGTTAGTGGGTGTCTCGAGACAAGCCCAAGGCGTCCCTTACAGTCCACCAGCAGAACTGGGCAATAGAACACTGAAAGAAGATGTGTTGAGAAGTTTCCACTTGTCCACACAGTTTACAAAACCCCTCTCCTGGCCAATTTCTCTTTACCAGCTGCTCTGCTGATGGGGCACAATCTGTATATATGGACCACAGAAAATACTTGATTTTAAGTGGTAGTTTAGCTTTCCAGATGCTCATGATTTCCTTATTCTCCATTCCTGGGGAAACTAGCTCTCTGTAAAAAGAAGCTGTAGTAAATTTACCCTTCTTGTCTAGGGCCCAGATCACAGTATCCTCTCCCTCCTGTAACTGGAAATCACCAATTTGTCTCAGCAAATTCTCCCATTCCTGCATCTCCCATGTACCAAAAGCTCTCCTGAAAGTCAAGTCAATCTCATTATCATGCAGCACTTCATGCACTGTACTTTCCTATTTATTACAGATTGCATATATTTTGTCATATTTCAACCTGAGTGGACATTGGTCCAGCCAAACATCCTGCCAAAACCTGGTTTTCTTTCCATTCTTAACACAATAGATTAGCCCTCTTTGACAGCAATCTTTAACCTCATGCAACCCACTCCAAAATTGTGACACATTTCTCTATTTGGAGCTATAGAATCCTTTCTCTCCCATGTACTTCACTCTTAGCAACTCACAGCATGGGTTTTTGTCACCTCTCTCTAGCTTGAAAATCCATTTGGACAACAAGCACTTATTCATCACCCTAGTGTCTGTGAAACCTAAGACCCCCAAAAGGTTTAGGAGTAGCAAGTACCTCCCATCTCATCATTTGGTATTTTTTCTTCTGTCCAGGGCCATGCCAAAAGAAATTAGACCTTGCTGTCTCCATTTTCTGATGTGCTTCACCTCTTAAGTGGAAAATCCCCATTACATAGTTAGGAACCGAGCTCAAGCAAGATTCTGTTAAAATCATCTTTCCACCATAGGATAGCAGACAGCTTTGCCATGTAGGCACTCTCTTCTCCACCTTTTGATACATGTAGGCAAAATCCTGGAACTCATGTAGTACCTGTCCAACATTACTCCCAAGTATTTCATAGGGAAACTACCCACCTTACAGTTAAAGCAATCTGCAATCTCTCTTTGCAATTCTATTTTAGCCTCCAGCACATACACTTCACTTTTATCAAAATTTATCTTAAGCCCTGTCATAGCCTCAAAGCAATAAAGCAAAAACTTGGTGTTGGTCACGTATTCGCATCCATATTCGGAAAAAGGATTGTGTCATCTGCATACTGAGATGAGTCAATCCACCGGCACCGATCGTAGCAAGCCCCGTTATGAAGCCACTCTCTTTAGCTCTCTCCAACATTCGGAAAGGGTGTCTCCAACTAGATTAAAGAGTAATGGTGATAAAGGATCACCCCGCCTCAACCCTTTATATGTTCTAAAATAATTCCCGGGTTTTCCATTGATGAGAACTCCCCCCGCCCTCTATAATCTGCTTCATCCATGTGATCCACTTTTTTGGAAATCTTTTCTTTCTTAGCACTTCCATCATGAAACCCCAATTTACCTTGTCATACGCTTTTTCGAAGTCAAGTTTCAGAATAATCCCCTGCTTATGCTGTATTCTCAAGTGATGCAGCACTTCATGCGGAATTACTATACCCTCTAATATAAATCTACCAGGAATAAAGGCAGTCTGAGCTTGGTTGATAATCTTATCAGCATGCCTAGCAAGTCTCAAAGTAAGCACTTTAGTGAACCACTTGTAATCTACATTCAGCAAGCAGATAGGTCTATATTGCTTGATGTTGTTAGCCTCCTTAAGCTTAGGAATGAGAGTTATCAGCCCATAGTTTAATCTACTCATGTTAAACTCTCCAGCATGTAGAGCATTAAACATCTCATGCACAATCTCTTTTATCTGTGGCCACATCTTTTTATAAAAACCTGCAGGCAGCCCATCCGGACCAGGTGATGAAGTAGAATCCATTTCCTTCGAGCTGTTCAATCTCTTTTAATGTAAAAGGCTGAATCGAGATCATTAGCATCCTCTTCGAGATAACATCTCCTGCTCTGGCCAGAAATCATCCTCCACAGAGATAGTACTCTCCTCTTCTGATCTAAACAGGGTTTTGTAATAATTCTCTATGTGTTCCCTTAGCTCTCTTTCTCCACTTATTATGTTCCCTCCTTCTTCTAGGGAAAAAATGGTGCATTTGCTTTTCCTCCCATTAGCCTTACTATGAAAATAACCTGTATTAGCATCCCCTTGCAATATCCATTTCTCTCCTCCTCTTTTTTGCCACGCAACTCCTCAAACTCATAAATTTTCTCCGGGGCAGTTTCTCTCTCATATACGTACCTCCATTGTGTTGCATTGTAGTTTCCCCTCAAGCATCCTCATCTAGTAATTTTAACTCACCCAATATCTGTTGCTTCTCCCTTCTTAACTGTCCCTAATATTGTTCCCCCATCCTTTAGAAAATGTTCTTATATACTTCTTAACCTCCTTCCAGTAGTCTTGCACTTCCATATTACCCCTTTCAGGCCATTTAGCTACTAGTCTTTCCGAAACTCATTATCTAGGAACCAAGCCATTTCAAATTTGAAGGAGTATGGTTGGCTAACTCTTGCATCCTCTGTATTAACCATAAGTGGACTATGATTTGATCCAACCCTTGTCAGTAACTCACAGGTTGCCAAGGAAAATGAAAATCCCATAGATTATTAGTGAAAATCCTATCCAAAACACTCATTATTGGGTTGTCGTGCTTGTTTGTCCATGTAAATCTCCCTCCTTTTCTTGGCATCTCTCTTATTCCATTATCTGAGATAAAGTTATTGAACATATCCATCCTGTTATGGTCAAGATTGTCAGATGATTTCTCACTATCCCATCTAATCATATTGAAATCTCCTCCTATTATAAAAGGCCCCTGTATACCGAGAGATCTTTCTTGTAAGCTCCTCTAAAAACTCCTGTTTCCTCTCATGTTGCCTTTGGGCCATAAACATTGATTACTTCAAAAGTGAACCCATCTTTCCTACTCTTTGCCAAGATACTTGAGTAAAAGTTCCCTCTTGAGCTACCTAGAAATTCCAAGTCACCATTCTTAATCCCAACAAGTGTACCACTAGAATGTCCTTCAGCTTCTGTCCATTCCCAAGAAAAATCTTGACCATTGACCAGATCCTGTAACAAATGTGGAGAAAGCTCTCTTTTTTTAGTTTCCTGCAAACACAGAATCTCTATTTGATGATGCCTCACCAGATTCTTAAGTTGACCCCTTCTCTCCACCCCACCTAAGCCCCTAATATTCCAGAAGAGAATCTTCATGATAAACTCTTTTTTGTTTTGCCCCTTTTTGGGGCTCTTCCATGCACATTCTTACTCTCATTTTTCTTATCCTCCTGATTCTCTGAACCTCTCTCCTTACTTGAGCCCCCATGTTCTGCATTTTCTGATTCTTCACCCTCTCCCAACACTGCAAACCTGTTTGGTGAACTCTCTTTAATCTGCTGTTCCTGTACTCTCTTTTTTGCAGCTAAGATATCTGCCCTAGCCATTTCTTTGCTTTGAGTTTATCAATGGCAAGATGAGCTTCTGTTTCTTTGCCTAGTTTGATTTTACAACTATTCGCCAGAGAAGACAGTTTACCATGAGATTGTGAAGTAAAAGCAGAAAAAGTAGTTTTATCTGAGATTTCATTCCTCTGCGCCTTCAGCTTGGAAGCTTGCTCCTGGCTGTTCACTGCAGAATTAGCCACCCTCAAGCTCTTCCTCTGCTGCACCACTGGTTGAGTCTTCACAGTTCTTGTGGTCCAGCCCTCTTTTTTAGCAATCTCATCTTCTTGCATATCTGCATTCTCTTCAGGACTCTGTTTTTTCTTCTGGATTTCCCCATCACTGTCAAGATAGTATTCATCAGAGTCCATATTAGAAACTGCTCCTTGTGAGAAATTCATCACATCCCTCAATTTTGATGTTCTTTCCTCAATTTTCTTCTCCAAAATTTCCATCTCTTTTTTCTGTAGATTGAGATTTGTCTCCCTTATGTTCTCATCATTTTCCTGTGCATATTTGTCCAGATCAGCCTGTTCCTGCTCTGTCAGTTCATAATCATCTCCACAATCAAGTAGCTCTTCTTCCACCCCTACACCAACTCCCAGTGTCGGCATCCTCCACCCTTACCCCATCAGATTGTTTACCCATTGTCTTCCTCTTGTCATCAGAACCCTCTTCAGCAGATTCTTCATCCACCCCTGAATGTGGTGGTGAAGAGTCTTTCCCTTGGTTTCCCACTTCCCTCTTATCCACTAGCATAACACTCTCTCCTTCAATACCACTCTGCTGAGTCAAAATCTGTTCTTCCATTGTCATCTTGAGATCTTCACAAGTTCCCATTCCTGCTTCTTCTGTCCCCATGCCTACCTGCTTAGTTTGCTGAGTGGCGTTGCCTCCTTTTGGTGTACCAGCCACCTTTGAGCCAGATGCCCCATCTTGGAATTTCTGTTCCTTAGGCTTCTCAGGTTTGTCATCTTCCTCTTCTTCTTCCTCATTATGCTTATCTCTATGTCTGTCAAACTTTGATGTATTTAACCCTTTATCAAATTGGTCCTTTCCTGATTCCACCACCCACCTGATCTTCCTGCTCTCTCCATTGAAAAAGACTTGAGTTTCACATTTCACTTCCCTAGAGTCCCTGCATCCAATCTTGATTCTCATTGGACCATCCCAATTCAAACTCTCAAAATCTAGCTCCAAAGGGTCTCCCACCACATGAGCCACCTCCATCACCACTTCATTAGTCAAAGCATAATCAGGAAAATTATAGGCCCCGACCCACACATCCAATCTTGATTCTCATTGTGAGAAAATTGTTTTCTCACAAGGACATGCATGAACAATTGAACATTTCTCACTCATGGTGTGCATACACATTTTTATCAAATGGAGGGTGTAAAATAAAGTTCATATGTATAAATTGATGGCATAAATGCTTCCGTACCTTTTCGTTTGTAGGAATTCTCTAACAACATTGATGACCTGCATCTCATCTAATGTTTCTCCGTTGATGTGCTTGCAAAGTTCATGGAGCAATCCCTTGAGTAATTTCTTGAGGTCTGGGTTCTGAGACACTGAAACAAAAGCATAACAATCAAAGGTTCCTTTAATCTTCTCATACACTACTTTGGCGAGAGTTGTCTTTCCAAGACCTCCAAATCCAACAATGGAAACTGTCTTTCCTTTCTGCAAGGGCACTCCACTCTCTTCCATCAAAATCTTGATTAACTCATCTCTTGTTTCATCTATACCAACAAGCTCTTTCGCCTCTGTGTACTGGAAAAATAAACGTGGGTCCACCACAGTAGCTATGACAGGATTGCCAACACCAAGGTTAACATCATACCTGCGACGCCTCTCATGCACCTCCACGACACGACTCTTGATGTCTTTTATCCCATTTGCAATGCCATGGCGAAACTTAGCCTTCCTGAACAAACTCACACTTCTATCAATGAACTTCCGTATGCCATACAGCTTGGACGAGCCGCTGCCCTTGCCACGCACCATGAACATATCAATGCTATCCTCTATATCATAGGACAGCTCCCTCAAATCCTTAGCCCAGATCTTGTCATGAATGTCAAGTTGGTCCATCGGCTTGCTGGAGACCTTCTCGAGGGCACCCTTCATTCTCTCAAGCTCAGCTTGGAGGAACCTGATCTCCCCCTTCACCCCCTTCTGCAGCTTGTACTCGCCACCAAGCAGCTCGCCAATCTTGGTGATGACTCTTGGTAGTGCGTCCATGGATCTCCTTCTGGGTGCACGAGCGCAAGCTAGCTAGGAGCAATGCAAAGCTTGCTTTGTCTCTCAGTGTGTGGAAACTGTGTGAGCACTAGAGTTGAGCGCCTGAGCAGCTTGTGGGCAGCTTGGTTAGCGTGTGTGGACAACCTTTTTGGGACGGGCAGCAAGAAAATGCTGGTCATGGCTGTATGCACGTTGCGCTCCTCGCGGATACCGTTGCCCGTGCCGGCCGGGACGCTAGCTTTTTACGGGTCGAACTCGTTGGGCCAAATGTGGACGCACGTTCCCATCCTTGGAAAAGGAGTCGCGTGCTGCGACCTGTTGCAGGAAAACAGTAAATTTTTGTTTTGTTTGTTGGATTTCCGTACAACACGTAGTGGGGGAGAGACTAAAATTTTGCAAAGATTCCATCCAAAACAACAAGCGTCGAGCTCCTTTTGTCGTCTCTGCTGACAGTTTCACTTGACCCCGGTCTCTCGATCTGAGCGTACGTAGCTGTACTCTGCAGTGCTGCTTGTACCTCTCCTTTCCCTCTACTCGTAGTCATCGAAGCTACTGGGAAAATACACACACTAGCTCAAAGGCCAGCCAGCAAGCGATTCCACTGCATATATATGGAATTAGAGATATTTTACCACGCTTATAAATAATGTGAGCCGTTCGTTTTCTTTGATTTGACAGTCCAAAACTAGGAGAAACCAGATTGATGGAACTAAAGCTGTGGTCCGGAACCGGAAAATATGTGGACCCGGAACTAATTTGTAAAGGGTATCATAGTACTTTGGCGTATAGGGTCTGCTTCTTCTCCGATTCAGAAAACAAAACGAGCGGCCAAACAAAAAAAATGTCGATTAATTATCACCGGTTCATCCCTGCTCCCATCATTCTGAAAACTCTCCCTGCACAGTTACGTACGCATGTCTGTCAGTTGAAGAGGTTTAGCAGCGCCCGATGTCAAGCTTACGCATGATCACCGGCGGCGAGCTGCTGTTCCTCGCACCCGTCTTGGCGGAGTGGAGTACTCGTCGGACGATACACCGCCGGCGCAGGCACGCAAAGAAAGACGAAATCGCAAGATGCTAATGCTGATAGCAGAAGGCCGCCTAGGGCCGAGGTGCAGCCGTGTAGGGAGGCAGAGCGAGGCGAGCGGAGATGGGTAGGAGGAGGATCGGCAGCGCAGTTCACCTGGTGCCTCGGCGGTGGAATTGTAGGGCGAAGGAGTTCTTGGATATCGATAGGAGAAGCCGTTCATGGATTGGGATATTCAATACCAAAAGTACTAAACTACCCTTAACTATAATTAGGGGAGAAACTAGGTCAAGAGTTGATTAACGGGAGGAACTAGTGGTTCCACCCAAACACCATAAAAATTCTCGTGGAATTATGTATCCTAACAAATTTCACGTGAGTTCAGTCCTTGTAATTTAGCTTCCGGCAAAATTAATTTGCACGAAAAAGAAAAAAAATCCTGCCTGTTCAGTTGTCGCCTTATCTTAACTATATGTCCTTTGAAATGCCATACAAGCCAGAGTTTTTTTTTTCAGCAGAAAAAAAAATTTCGGCTCTTGCCGATAAATGCGAAATTTCGGATATTTCGGGAATTTCGGTGGGCACTGTAGCATTTTTTTTAGAAAATAATTAATTTTGAGCTAAAAAACAAAAAAAATAATGGCATACCGGTATTTTTTTCTTTCGGCACTCACCGATAAATGCGAAATTTCGGATATTTCGGCGAAATTTCGCCCAAAAAAAAACCCAGGATACAAGCTGACAATCATCAGAAAACGAGCTAAAGCTCTTACATTCCGAGGAACCATGAAAAACAATTGCCTGTGCTGTTTTTTCGGTTATGGATGTTAGACTATATTTAGTGTGTAAGCAACTTGGTCTTAATGCACAGGATCCCTCCCCTTGCTTGTAGGCACGGAGACTGGGCAGCACTAGTAATACATCAGCACAACTATTGTACGTGTTTGGTTTGCTTCCTATATGGCTAGCAAAACTAAGCGACCTATTTGTTTGGTTGTCTGTACAACCTAACCTGGCTAGCCTTACAATGTGTTTGGTAAATTGGTCTGTTTTGTTATAGTCACCTCTTCATCGAGTTGGTAGAGTTACCCTCTTCGAAGCATTTCATCAAACAAGTGACGGGCATCAATTAGGGCATACACCATTAGGTCACAGCGGCATGCCCGCATCACGCACTACTGGAAACGCCTTCTTTGCCGCCTGCCGTCAGCAGGCGGCAAAGGCCCGAATGCAGTCGGCAAAGGCCTTTGCCGACTGCATTCCACGTGGCAGGCGGCAAAGAGAAGGCGGCAAAGGCCAGGTCGGCAAAGACCGCCTTTGCCGCCTGCCACGGGATTGCGGCGGCAAAGGCCTTTGCCGCGCCGCCAACTAGGGCGATCGGCAAAGAATTTCTGGAAATATATAAAAAAGATGGGCTTGAGCCCATCTCCGAGCCCGCCAAGCCCATCGCCGGGGAGGCGGCGCGCGCCGTTGCCCGTCGCCGCCGCCGCACCGCCGGCCCAGGGCGCGCGTCTCGCGCTCGGCCGGGGCCCTCCATGGACGCCCGCCTGCCGGTGAGCCCCGCCGCGTCCGTCGGGGAGGGAGCCATGGCCGCCATAGTCGCGAAGAAGACGGCTGCCTCCGCCGCGCGGCACTCCGGGTCCCGCCGCCGGCCGCTCGTCCTCCTCCTTCGCGCCGCCATGGCCGGGGAGGCCGAGCTCTCCCGGCCCGGCGAAGCGCCGGCCGGGGTGGTCGACGAAGCGCCGGCGCTCGGCGTCCTCGAGCACGGCGCGGATGGGCTCCTTGGTGCGCCGCGGCTGCCGGCCTCCTCCTCGACGTTCCACGGCGGGCGCCCGAGAGCGTAGCGCGTCGACCACCGCGCCGCCGATCTTGTCCGGGATCTTGAGCGGCGGGGCGGGCGGGGTCAGGGTGGGCGGCGGGGGCGGGGAGGAGCGGCGGGATCTTGAGCGGCGGGGGGGGGCGGGGCTATGGTGGGCGGCGGGGCCGGGTGGTCGACAAGCGCCGCTGCTCGGCGTCCTCGAGCACGGCGCGGATGCGCTCCTTGGTGCGCCGCGGCTGCCGGCCTCCTCCTCGCGTTCCACGGCGGGCGCCGGGAGCCGAGCGCGTCGACCACCGCGCCGCCGATCTTGTCCGGGATCTTGAGCGGCGGGGCGGGGCGGGGCTGTGGTGGGCGGCGGCGGGGCGGGGGCTGTGGTGGGCGGCCGCGGGCGGGGCGTGGTGGGCGGCGGCGGGGAGGAGGCGGCGGGGAGTGTGGGGAGAGAGTGGAGTGGGGGTTAGGGTTAGGGTATTATATATGGGATGGGGAATGGGCTGTGGTGGGCCAATTGGGCCGGAATCTTTGCTGACTGGCCCATGAAGGGCAGTCGGCAAATTTTTTTTTATTTTTTTTTATTTTTTTGTTTTAAATCTTTTAAATTCAAAAGCATGAGAAGATGATGTCTTTTGAAATTCAAACTTTTTCTATAGTCCAAGTATATTGTTTACAAGCACATACTCAAATTTGAGACTTTTTAATGACATTTTGCTATATTTAGCTCATTTAATTCATTTACTTGATTTTTTTTGATAATCCAAAATTGAACTACAGGTATATAAAATAATGGAATGTAGCCACTCAAAAAATTATATTCATGTTGGAGAGTGTATATTAAGGCCAATTATATTCACTCACCCAAAGTTTTGAAAGAATTATTCACAAAAAATGACTATTTAGTTGTAGAAGAAATGTTTTTTAATTATATAAAATGCAAACGAAGTCCAAAAATCACGAAACTTGGCGAGGTGTCATCCCATGGCATGTGGAGGCTGTGATAAAAAATTGAAAATGTTTTGAGCAGTTCTGACGACGGATGGCTAAAACCCAGACATCTTCACATGTAACCACAAGTGATCACATGAGGAGATGTCTGGGTTTTAGCCATCCGTTGTCACAACTTGTTCCAAACATTCTCAATTTTTTATCACAGCCTCCACATGACATGGGATGACACCTCGCCAAGTTTCGTGATTTTCGGACTTCGTTTGCATTTTTATATAATTAAATAACACGTCTTTCGCAATTGGAGAACCATGTTTCGTGAAAAAGGAGTTAAAATTTTTAGGTGAGTTCCTGGATAGGGCCTCAAAATACATTACCTAACATCAATATAATTTTTTGAATGGCTAGGTTTCATTATTTCGTGCACCTACAGTTCAATTATTACTTTTTCTAGAAAAATGCAAGTAAACAAAATAAATTCAAGAAATATAGCAAAAAGTTGTGAAAATATTTCAAATTTTAAAATATGATTCAATACAATCTAGAATGATCTGAAAAAAATTTGAAATCAAAATTCAAAAGAAAAAAAAAATTCTTTGCCTTCGCATCATGGGGTCGGCAAAGGCATCCTTTGCCGACGAGACTTTGCCGCCTGCTGGCACCCAGGGGCAGTCGGCAAAGGATGCTCTTTGCCGACTGCCGGACTTTGCCGCCTGCCGGGGCCAAGGCAGTCGGCAAAGGATGCCTTTGCCGACTGCCCTGGCCTTGGCAGTCGGCAAAACACCTCGGCAGTCGGCAAAGAGCCGTTTTCCCGTAGTGACGACACATAGCAGCAGGTAGTACGAAGGCAAGCAACGGAAGCAACAACGGCGTCACGGAGAAGGGCATGGGACCGCCCTGCTACCGTGCAATCTTCGTCACCAATCGATGGAAAGCACACGATGGGCACAAAGCAAGCAAGCAATCAGAGGAAACGGGTACTCCATTTGTTAGGGCCGGCGCGACCTGAGACCGATTAGCTCGCGGCGGCGCTGAGCATGCCTTTGACCTCATCGTGGTCGGGCGTCACGGAGGCCGACGCACTCGCCACGCCTTCCCGAGTTAGCGCCGGCGGCAGTGCCGCGCCACAAGATGAGTTTGTCGCGGCTTCCCTTGTCGGGGCAAGGCGCCGATTTGCTTGAGCCGCTTCTCGTCGCGGGAAGTCGAGCACGTCACCGGCGCCCAGCCAGCCGGCCGGCTGCCCACCGCGCCTCTGCGGAACGGAATCCACCTTCTCGTGGGACGCCGGAGGAGAGTCCAAGCGGCACGGAGAAGAGGCGGGTGTGCATCTCGGGGTCATGTAGACATGTATGCGGGGACGAGACTCTTGGCGGTCCAACGGGCGGGAGGTACATATGTGAGGAAGCTCTGGGCACCGCATCGAAGCCCGCAGTGGTGGCGCGTAGCTGCTCACAGGTGAAGGACGGGCGGTGGTGGTGGTGTCCGTGCCGGCGGAGGATGTCGAGGAGGCGAGGACCCTCGCCACCGGCTCGCGCGGAGGAGGTGAAATGAGGAGCGGCGCTGCATTGTGAGACACGCGAGAGGAACGCGGAGGATGACCGTGGGAGGTGACACCAACGGAGGAGGTGGTTGGCTCTGGTCTAGCCAGGATTGAACGACCGATTTGGTCATTCTCCTCAAGCCAGGCTAGATTAGTACAGATAACTCTACCTAGCCAGGATCCCAGGTCCTACCCAAGCCACCAAAAACTTGAAACCTAGCCCCTAGGAAGCCTGGTTTCGGATAGCCACGCAACCAAACACAGCCTATATGTACCTATGGACTCTCCGATTAATTACGCACCTATCCAGAATTTCACCAATTATGTTCTCCTTCGTGATAATCAATGCATAGGCTATTCAACCTTTTTTCCCTTCCGCACCGCGTGCCCTTGGGGAGAAATCGACCTCCACCAGGGGCATCGTCCTTTTTTAGGTGCAAAATCTGTTGATCCGGCTGCCGTCGTCGTCATCGTGTACCAGATCGGATCTCCCCTACATTGTCAGGTTGTTGCTGCGCCGTCCCCAGGCTCATCACTGGGATGTCGCCGTCAACGCCTTCCCGATCTTTTTCGCATGGAGGATGCTGCATCTTGCCTCATCCCTTGCCATTGTGGTGGCGGCCAAGCCCGGCCATATGCCCTGACCCTACACTGCCATGGAGGCTGTAGGATCTTGCCCCGTCCCTTGGTGCTGTCGTGGCGGCCAGGCCCGGCCGCACACACCGACCCTACCCCACCATGGAGGCAGCAAGGTCTGGCATGTCATTGCTGTCGGGCGGTTCTGCCCATCTCCACCACGTCGACAAGAGTCGGCGCCTTCGACCCCACGCATCCGCAACCCGCCAAGCGCCTTGCGCGGCCCGATCGAGTCGCATCGCCGCGACCATAATCTCTCACTTTATATTTTTGGTTTGCTCAATTACTAATTAGGATTGAGTCGTCCACGCCAATCATCCTTGCACGAACTATTCCGGCATCAGCATCAACTTCATTACCCCATCGCCGAGTGCTACACGCATCTTCTCCGAGTATAGGATTGCTGTTGTATCGCCTCATCGGGCCGCAGCACCACCGCCCGTGTGTTCACTTCGCCGTTGACACACGCATCTTCACTTTGCCTGTGTGTATCGCCTAATGTATGTTGTAAATTATGGATCTTGACATGTAGATTAAGAGATTTTTATTAATTTTGTATAATGGTTTAGGTGGGTAACTTATGTACAAATTACATTACTTTACATTATCTTTCATAATACCATCTATGGGTAATTTGAATGCAAACTTAGAGCATCTCCAACCGTTGTGCATTTTTGCTTTTGCTGTCATTTGCCAACTTCGAAAACAAAATGCAAAGGAAAAAAGAGGTCATCTCCAACCGTTTTGCATTTTTGACTTGGCAATTACCCAAATATGGTAGGCGCCGGTGGAGGAAGGAACGCGAGTCGCACGGGGAGCTACTATTGGCTGTCCTTAACGATAATTTTATGCCGCCAACTTGATACTAAAATGGGAAGGATTATATATTTCTATACACATATACCTTTGCTACTAAACCAATTCCACGTGTACTCGAAGAATCATCATGTTGCAAGAAATACATCAAGTACATGGAAGTTGAATACCAAAATACGCCTTCCAACAAGGCGTAAAAGAGAGACAAGGAGAGGAGCCCACCTATCTGACAATTTGGGTCAAACCACCGACATGGGAATGGCCTAGCCCAAGCACCAAATCAGGGTCGAGGTCCTACACCCCAACGTGGATGGACGAACGAGAGCTCCCACGCGGGCAGGGTCCATCCCTGGCTTCGTGCGAGATTGGATGCACGCCTCTCCTTGTCCTCCATGTCCAGCGCACCTCCATGGATCTCCAATGCGACCACGGGCTCTTGGTCCCCAGCTTCGGCAAGCACGCTATGTTCCCATCCTTGGCTCCTACTCGTTTAGGAGTGGACTCATCTCCACAGGCTGTGTCGAGCCCTAGGCCAGCAAACCCTAGGCCACCATGCCCCAGCTACCGAGCCCCCAGGCCACAGCGCCCTGGCCTGTAAGCCACCAAGTGTCTAGTACAATCTCATGAAGAGGAACTAGATAGATGTCGTAATGATAACCGGTGGGGTCCACTTGTAAGTGAGAGGAGAAGCTGCTAGTAACTTTCCTAAATACCACGACTGCTCAAGCAAACAGTCTTTCAACTATTCTAGAGAAGTTAGGGAGCTTACCCTATGGTTCTCACCAAAATTACAAGAAAACCCTGCCTTTCCCATCGAATTTCTCCCTAAGGGGCTTTCCCTACAAAATAGCGAAATTGTTTCCCTACAATTTTTCAGCTTTTCTCTAACTATATTAATGACAAAATTATTTCCTTTGCCATAAAAAAGTGTCTCTTAGTTTCTTGACCCTTTCTCTCTTGAACATCGCCACAAAACGAAATGTGTTTAGTTTTTCGGCCCTTCCATAAGTTTGAGGGGATAACGATGTTAAGTTATACGCGCAGTTGTTATTTTACCTCTGGCACTGAATGCGCAATTCAACGATCTACAAATGTGATCCTGTCATGTGCAAATATATGTAAACAATAATGATTCCATGCTTGAAAAAAAAATATATTCTTCCTCGTTCGAGAGAAAAGGGCCCAAGAAACTAAGTGGCACTATTTTTAGGCAAGGAAATATTGTCCTCAATATTAACCCTGGAGAAACTTATTGATTACATTGAGTTTTGAAGAAGTCACACTTTACCGTAGTTTTTGCAAAAACCACATATCAACCAAAACACACTCCAACGAGCTTGGCTTAGGTCGCTATGTGCCACCTGTTACCGCCTAGACTTCAATAGTTAGCGTCAGAGACGGAACCAGGGGGTGCGAGCAGGGGCCGTGGCCCCCCCCCCAAATGCACGGTAGAAATGTTCAATATGTATATACATATCTAAATTTAAATTAGAAAAAAATCATTTTTTACTATCTCTTGTTAAAAAATATTATGATTTGGGTTATAAATATTGTATTTTTTTCAAAAGTTTCTAAAATACATTATTATGTATAATTTATCATACTAAAAATGTGATCACATTTGTCGCCCCCCTTAATTAAAATCGCTGGTTCCGTCACTGGTTAGTGTCGTTCGTTAGAACAAAACAAAAGAAAAATATGAAAAAGAAAAGGCATATGCTCTACGGAACCAATGATCTACCTTCGCACTTAGCATCTTCGTTGGCAGGAGATGGCCCCATGGATTGGTAGCTATCCTCTGGGCCCTGCACATCCAAACCCACTACATGGTTCGATTGGACTGACCAACACCTCTACAGCCCAGTGACCCCGTGGCCCGCCTGCGAAGCTATCGTCACGGTGGGTTAAAAAAAAGGCATTATACTTCTTTGATTTAAATATGTATTCCATTATAAAAGAAAATATGAAGCATGACTTTTTAATATTTGTATCTATATATGTACTCCCTCCGTCCTGATATAAAGAGCATTCTAGACTATGGGAGGTGTCCTCAAATGTAGTATATTTAGAGAACAAAAGATAATATTTACTTAACTAATAGTATGTGATTGTTTTTTACAAGGAATGTAACTCATGCACTTGCCATATTTTGTATAAAAACTAATAGTTCACCCTTTAATCATGCAAAATAGAAATATATTTCAATACATTAGGAAGGTAAATGAGGGGTATATATGTCTATTGTCTTCTCTCTTATTTTGTCTTATAATAGCTAGAATGCTCTTTAATTCAGAACAGAGGGAGTAAGCTGTTACATCAGGTATGCAAGTCATTTGGGCCAACTTTCCTTGGATGTATGTCAATAGGGCCAGCTTCGAGTGGACACAATTCTCATAGTAAGGAAACTTATCTTCCACTAGCTACATGTATGTTTTTAGACCTTGTTATTATATCCTAGCATACTTTTTAAATTTACCAAGGAAATTGAGCTGATTTAGATTGATCCTATATGCATTATATGGTTTCTCAGAGAGTATCTAATTAATAATGTGACAACCGCTTTCCATGGTGGAGAGCCATATCATGGTCATATCAATTTCCTAGAGACGTACGTACCATTTCCATAATGGGAGGTGCGTATCCTATGAAAAACTGCTAAGAAAAATGTTTTGAAGGCATATACGGAGGTGCTTACAATCAATGGTTACTACATTATATTCATGACTTTTCATCTATTGGGATACAAATTTTTACAGGAGCAGAATCATATGGCGACAATTAGTTTACAGAATGCTCAGCACAGCCATTGTTCATGGGTCTAACAATTTATTTGTTGACACCAATTAAAGGTTTTGTATCATGATTCGATATATTGTGCACCTAGCTTTTGCTCCATTCTAAGTCAAGCAGTAGAGAAACTTGGCATCCATTAGTGCAAGATCATGGCCCACCTCACACGTACAGATTGCATGTACGTTTGCATTTTCTTTTGGCCTTAACTCATTTGAATCAGCTCTAGTTTGCTCAGTCTGTGGTACATAAAGTAGGCGGATGTAGCATGAAGATAAAGTAGCCGGATGTAAGGCAAACTCAGTTTGCCTATAATTTTGACCAGTAATTTCTAGAAGACATGGAGATAAAACAGGAAATAGAACAAAGTGGAACCCATAATGTATTCATGTTACGTATATGGATGAATGGAGCCGTGTTGAATGCACCTTGGTTGCGAAGCACCAATAGTTGGGTGCTAGCGAACAACCCTATCATATGCTTGGATTGTTTTTTCTTTGTCTTTTTCTACCTTGGTCACTTTTGGAATTTAAACTGATGTAAATACTAATTTTTCTAACTTCCATGCCAGAGATTTTGTGAAATATTTATTTTGTAAATAAGACTAATATTTGAAACCAAGCAAACTACCTGCTACTATGTGCAATTTCAAGATGCAAATCATATTCTTCATTGATTTATATAGTTAGAACTAGACAGTTGTTTTCATATTGGAATTTCATTGCTATCCCAAACCACTAGTGATATAGGGTTTCGATCTAGCAGTGATTGCATGTTGTATTTTTTTTTCGAGATCGGGACTTCACCCGTATTTCATTAAGAAGAAAGGCCAAAGAAAGGCCGAGTTACAAAGAGGTTCGCGGGTAATCCCGGGATTACCAACGAAGCCACAACAAAGACACAAAGCAAGAACATGGAGAGGGGACACCCTCCACCAAACAACCCCAAGAACTGAGCCTAATACAAAATGAATCTCAACACCTAGGTAGCCAGTAGTGGAAGGAGCCGTAGACGAAGCAGCGAGACACGGCGGCAAGCATCCGCCCGAACTCCCGACGGCCAAGCATCCGTCCCCACCTCAGCGACCTCAACGGCCAACCTGCCGGAGACGCGTCCTTGGTGGCAAAGCGCACCACGGCGGCAAAGCATCCGCCGGAAACCCGACAGCCACGCATCCGTCCCCACCTCAGCGACCTCAACGGCCAACATGCCGGAGACGCGTCCTCGGTGGCAAAACGCGAACAACCGATTCCTCCGAGTCACTAAGGGCCAGCTGCCCTCAGGACCACGGGCGAGGAGGGTCACCAAGAAACCTTTACGACACACAAGACCATCAACGCGGCAAAACATCCGCGGATGGGGCCAACACGCTCCCCGCAGCAAAGCAACTGCCGGGGCGGGGCCTAGCTCCGACTACGGCTACGACCAACACCAAAAGGGCATACCAGGTGAAGAGAAACATGAAGCACATTTAGGCACAACATGACGACCACAGCGACCACGGTGACCACACAGCACTACAGGAATTCGCGGGTTTGCCGACAGCTGAAAGCTGTCGGCGAAGCCCCTTTTACAGTCGGCGAACAGTTTGCCGACAGGATTTCCCTATTCTGTCGGCAAACCGCGTCGGCAAAAATCTGTCGGGAAACAGGACTTTGCCGACGGAATTAGGCGCGCGTCGGCGTCCTTTCGCCGCAGCCACGTGGTCGTCGGCGAAGGAACAGCGCCCTCAACTCGGCTGCCGTTCGCTTCGCCGACAGCCAGGGCTGTCGGCAAAGTCATGAATTTGCCGACAGCCAGGGCTGTTGGCAAAGCCAGGTTTGCCGACAGCCAGGGCTGTTGGCAAAGTGAAGGTTTGCCGACAGCCAGGCCACCATGGCTGTCGGCAAAAAGGCCACTTTGCCGACAGCCAGGGCTGTTGGCAAAGCCAGGTTTGCCAACGCCCGCAGCTTGGCAAAGTGATGGTTTGCCGTGACCATGCCAACATGGCGTCGGCAAACTCCTCTTTTTTGCCGACGCCCGAGTCCACAAGGCGTCGGCAAAGCCCGCCAAGGCCGTCGGCAAACACTGTCGGCAAAAAATACACGGCTTTGCCGACGGCTATGGTCAAAGCATGTCGGCAAAGCGGGATTTTTTTTTTTCTTTGTTTCATTGCATTCGAACCACATTTATAGCATATATATATACCACAGATCACATTTATAACAACAATATAGCATATAAACCGCATTTCATCATCGGATTCGATCTCAACATGAATCCACACATGAACATCATCAAATCCATCGATACATGTCCGAAATACACATAAAGTCGTGTAACAAGTGCATACATGTCCAACATACATATGGATGTCCAAGATACATGTCCAACAAGTCCTACAAGTCCAACATAAGGGCAAAAGGGTCTAACATGCATCCTAGTCGAGAAGATGGAGGCAAAGGTACCTAGCTCGTCACCGAGTACCCCCACAGTCCTCCTCCTACAAAAAGAGATAAAAAGATTAGTATCCACTCAAAAATTGGCGGCACCTCCCCTGCACGGGGAGGTTCCAAGACCTGCAAAAAACATGGCACGAAGGCCAACAACGACCACGGCACGAAGGCCGATAACCACCATGGCACGAAGGCCGATAAACACAGCGGCACGAAGGCCGACAACCATAGCGGCACGAAGGCCGACAAGTAGTTAAGGGAGGCAAACGTACCTAGCTCGTGGCGCCGTCCCCAGGGGTCCCATCGCCCCACGAACCCCACCCTGCCTGTGGTGGTGCCTGAGTCCACCACGACGGCGCGGCGTCGTAGCGCCATAGTCTGCGCGAGGCCCCTGCGCATCCGCGCCCCGGCCACGAGGAGTAGCCCGCGACTGTGGAGGAGGAGGCCCCACGTGAACGGCTGCGTGGGGTAGGTCGGGTAGGTCGGGTACCCTGGCCAGCCTTGCTGTGTAGTGCTGGCACCCAGTGGAGGGCTGGGAGTCGGGTTCGAACCCGTCGATGGAGCCTGCACAAAGGACAAGTGAGGTAATTAGTAAAGTACCTGCAGTATGGCTGCACAAGCTAAAGCAAGTGAGGCAATTAGTATTATACTCACCGGACGCCGAACGGGAGCAGGACTTGGGGACTGGGACCAGTCTTGGAGCAAAGAGCGAGGAGGAAGCTCCTGGCAGTCTTGGGTCCGGAGGAAGCTCGCCGAGTCCGCCATCGCGCGCCGCGGTGGTGCTCCGTCGGTGCCTCCAGTGCGCTGGTGGGCCGCCTCCACCGCCGCCCGTTTGCATCTTGTGGGCCAAGTCTGGGCCGCCGCTGGTTGGCCTCCGGCTCTTCCATCCTAGCCGCAATATTACACACGCACATGGTTGATGGTATGTGAAGCGAAGGTGGATCGTGTGTGAACGATGAATGGAACCGCACTTACCTCCATCTGCGTGTACATCTGGGCGGTGCTCGGGTTGTCGTGGCGCTATGGGGATGCCGGAGGAGCCGCTTTGGAGTTGGCTTTTCGAATCTCTCTCAACGTGGGAGTAGTGGTCGGGTCGATGGCGGCGTTGGCCATCCGGTAGGAGGAGTCTTGCCGCTTCCCTCCTCCCAACCTCATCACGAGCTCCGGGTCCGGGGGCTCCGTGGTGGGGTCCTTGTCATCCCCATAGCGGGCGAAACGCGCGGCGTACTCGACGAGCTTGGGGTGGACGCCGGCGTTGGTGTACGCCTCCGGCCCGTCTGCGGGTCGAACCCGTTGTTCGGGTCCTTCGCCTTGCCCTTTTTAGAAAGGGCGTACCCCACCACCACGTTGATCTCCTCCCCATCATGGGAGTCTCTGCGAGAGGAAAACATAAACATGGTTAGAGGTAAATAGATTGAGCGCTATATGAGTCCATGTGTACCAAAAGGAGCATACCCGGGCGTCCATGAACTGCTGGGGAGGGACCGGTTCCCTTGGTGGTGTGCTACCCCCTTGTTCTTGAGCCGGCGCGCGACGCTCGTTTTTTTCACCTCGTACGCCTTGTCCGATCTCCAATAGCGCACGATCTCCTCCCGGCATTCCGGGTCCTTGTCGCACCACTCCGGTATCCACTAAGAAACATCAAGTATTTGACATGTCGGAAGATGAATTGAATGTTTCACGGAAGAAATAAGAACGAATGTTTCCCGCTTACTTACCCGCAAGTACTCCGCCTCGGTGAGGTCGGTCTCCCTCTCCAGCACGATCTCCTGCCTGACTCGCTGCTTATCGATCGCCTCGCCAAGCACGTTGCGGTAGTGCTTGATGACGCACTGGATGCGCGCCTCGTGGTACAAGTCCCTGAGGCGTGAGTGGCAGGCGTTCTCCAGCACCACCTGTGCCCTGGCTTGTTTCCCATCCTCGCACCTGAAGTACTCCTGCACGCAGACATCATGTATCATTTCATTGTTTCAAGAACATCCAATGAATGTGTAGTATTGAGAAATGCGTTGTGATGAAGACACTCACCCAAAACTCCCTCTTGATCTTCACCGCAAGTGTCTCGCGTGCAGGTGAATCAGCACGATCGCCGCCTTCGGGCTCAGGGACGGGGACGGTGTGCACGTGGAAGTGGTCCCCTTTGCATGGGCGGCCGTCGAACGCCGTCGATGGTGACCATGCCCGGGTAGTACTCCCTAATCAGCGGGAGAGGATGCCATTGACATGGCGTGAGTCCTATTTAGCACGGGGGCCACCTCCTCGGAAACATCCGGCTCACGCACGAGTCATTAACAACAATTGTTAGTCGCGGTTCGGTTTCCTACATGCCATATGAACAATGTGAACAAAGTAGTTTACTTACATCGTCGCCGACGGGTGAAATCACCTTGCGGTGGTGGGGGAGCGGCTTTCGGCTAGGGAGCGTCGAGGGCCCGCGCTCGAAGAGCTTCCTCGAACACGAGGAAGGCCCCCGTCGCCCCCGTCGCGTGGCCCCCTCGTCGTCGTCGTCGTCGTCGTCGGCGTCGCAGCGCCGCCCCTCCGGCTACCGCCGCCGCCGCTGCCACCGTCCCCGGTCGTCGTCGTCGTCGTCGTCGTCGTCGTCCTCGTGGTGAACTCCAGCTTCCTCTGCCGGCGACGCCCGGAGCGGGCCGTCTCCCCAGACCGGCCGTCTCCTCCGTACCGGCCGGCACCTCCTCCCTACCGGTCTCCTCGTCCACGTCCGGCTCACGCGCGTCGCGGCCGTGACGCGCGGCGGTTCCATGGAGGCGGCCTCTTCCGCCGCCTGGCATTCCGCCGAGTGCTCGCAATGACAAAGATTAAAACAATTAGCATAAATTGCAAGGTGATAATAATAATAATTGTAAATGACAAGTAGTTGTAAATAAAGAAACATAATTGTAAATGACAAGTAGTTGTATTACGTGGAGGCGACATAATCTCCGAGTATGGCAATACGACCGGTGAGACGTCATCACCAATTTCCTCGTCATCACTATCGATATTGTCGAGCTCTCGATCGTCCTCATCATCATCCTCATCATCGTCCTCGTCGTCATCGTCATCGTCCAGAACAACTCCTTCGCGCTTCCTCTGCCATTGCTCAAGGAGTTGTAAGTCCTTAGCATCCAGCACATCATCACCCTCGTCCTCATCGATGTCGTTGTCTACTTCCATGCTCATTAGCGCAGAAATGTCTATCTCGAATTGCCCATCTAGCCCCTCAGGTTGATAGAACTCATCTGTCGTTGGGTCATAGTTGTAATCGTCATCATTTGCGGTAGCGGCTTTGTGTGGCGATACCATGTGCACAAGGCTCCAACCCGCAAGCCTTGGGTCGGTTTGGCACGCCCATGGAAGGTAATAAACTTGGTTGGCGTCTCGGTTAGCCACAATATAGACATCGTCTCCATTATACTTGGAATCCTATCGAATTTCGATTTGCCCAATCTTAGAGTCTTGTTTCGTGACATAAGGATCGAACCAATGGCATTTGAATACCACTGGCTTCAAAGAACTGCCACCCTTGAATTCGAGCTCGTATATCTCTTCGACTATGCCGTAATAGTCCAATTTATCATTGCCGGGAGTACGAACTCCGCTGCACGTGGTTTTTAGTTGGGGCCGGCTCTCCTCGTAGCCTCTAGTGCGAAAGCGATAGCCATTGACATCATAAACGGTGTATGACTTGACCTTACGGCTGAAGCCAAGGCCCACCTCTCTCAATTCAGCACTCATTTGCGGATCGGTGCGGGCTGCAAGGTTAGGACAGTTCGGCCGTTAAATTACTCGCTCCTAGGAGCAAAGTGGAATCACAAAGTCGGGAAACGATAGGTACCTTTGAACAGAACCGGGAAACGAAGTTGGGCTTGCCATGTCTAAGAAGATGGTCCTCTTGTTGCGAGGTAGGAGCGTGTGCCCCCTCCGGTGAATATTAATGAATTCCCGGAAAAACAAGAGACGGGGGTCGAATCGATAGGTAAGATGATATAGTGACGGTGTATGAAACAAGCGTGCGAGAACTTACTTCGATAATCCGGGCACTCATCAAGGTTCAACAACAAGTACATCATGATAGTGGTCCACTCCTCATGGGTCAAGTTCTTGTTGGTAGCTGTGCTTCCTCTTCCGACATCCCCTTTGAAAAGGCTGAGGTTCGATGAGTTCTCCTCGACGTTGTAACGAGGGGTTGGATCTTGCGGTCTTTGAAGTTTTTCGGTATAGTACGCTGTGTGAATGTCGACACCTCCTCCATAATGAATGCCTCGCCACGAAGCCTCAATTTTGGCTTTATTTTTACACTTCTTCCGAAGTAGCTTTAGACACCTCTCGATTGGATAGCACCAACGGTCTTTGCACATGTGCCCCCCAACCGTGCCTCCTTGGTAGGTGCAAAATCGAGATCTTTGCATCGATAGGAAGAAGCCGGGTGGAAATATCATCTCCAACTTGCGAGCAACTTAGGTGCACCCTTCTCCAGTTCAAGACAAACTTCTCGAGATAACTGCTTGGCACAAAGCTATCGGAAGAAAAAGCTCAACTCTGCCAGGACGCGCCACACTGGCTCGGGTAGGTATCCTCGGGTCATCGTGGGAAGGACCCGCTGAATCCATATGTGGAAGTCGTGACTCTTCATCCCTGACACTTTCATAGTCTCCAAGTTCACTCCCGGGCCGGATTCGCCGCATACCCATCGGGGAACCGCAACGTGCTCATCCACTTCGGTATTTCCTTCCTAACCGGCCTTTTCGGGACGTAATCGGCCGGGCCCCTTTTCCACCTCTTGCCACGGCGCAGGGTCTTCATCACAAGCTTTGGTCTATCACAAATCGTTTCAATGTCGAGTCTAGCCTTAATGTTGTCCTTCGACTTCTTACCAAGGTCCATGAGTGTTGCCCAGAGTGCCTCGGCGACATTCTTTTCTGTGTGCATTACATCGATGTTGTGTGGAAGAAGAAGGTCCTTGAAGTACGGTAGCCTATGCAAGCCCGATATATGAGTCCACATGTGTGTGGTACCATATCCAATAAAACCACCATTCACTTCATCAATTTGGAGAGCACGTAGCTCGGCAAGGAATGCGGGGCTCCTAGGCTCGGGAATGGGGTCGGTGACTTCAACACCTTTCGTGAAATGCTTTTCATCCCGTCTCAATTCATGGCCCTCGGGCGGGAATTGCCGATGTTTGTCGAAAGAAGAGTACTTGCCACCCTTTTTCGGCCGGGTGAACATGACATGTCTTGCATGTTGGGCAAGGGAACTTCTCGTGAACACACCACGCGCCGAACAAGCCATACGCCAAGAAGTCATGCAATGAATGCGGTACCACACATGCATTGTGAATTTCCTCTTTGTAGCTCGGTCGTACGTCGGCACCCCCTCGTCCCAAGCATGTTGCAATTCATCCCACACTGGCTGCATGAACACACCCATATTGTTGCCCGGGTGTCCAGGTATTATCAGCGTCAAGAACACGTTCCTGGGTTCAAACATGACGCCGGGGGAAGATTGAGGGGGATCACGAACACCGGCCAACAAGTGTACGGGGCCGCCATCATTCCAAACGGGTTGAACCCATCTGTTGCCAGCGCTACGCGTACATTCCGAGCCTCCTCAGCCTTTTTAGGATTCATGGCATCGAAGTGCCTCCATGCATCACCATCCGCTGGGTGTACCATCTTGTTAGTGTACCTCTTGCCTTTCTTGTGCCACACCATCATTTTCGCGGTATCCTCTGTCATATACAGCCGTTGGAGCCGATGTAAAAAAGGAAGGTGCCTTATGACCATCTCGGGGATCTTTGACGGTCGCTTGATGCCATCACTGCCTTCTACCTCCACATACCTAGAGATTTTGCACTTTGGACAGTGTGTTGCGTCCTCGTGGTCGTCCCGAGCGGGACACACCCATTCTTACAAGCATGAATCGGCTCGTACGGCATCTTGAGTGCTCGAAGCATCCCTCGTGACTCGTACGTGCTCTTCGGCAACACGTGAAGCTTCGAAAGCAAGTTGCCAACCGTCGCCAACAAGAGATCGAAACCTTCTCGACTGATGCCCAGTGACGACTTCAACGCAATTAGTTGAGAAATGGCATCCAGCCGCGAAACATGTGTGTTCTCGTGAAGGGGCTTCTGTGCCACCTCCAGCATGTCGTAGTACGCCCTTGCGGTTTCCTCCGGATCCTCCTCCGCCTCTATTCCTTCAGGAAACCCCCCTTCCTGGTAGTCTTCCATCAGATCTGCCACCCCGGCATCTGCATCAAGGTCCCCGAGGAGCTGCCTCACCGGCACCTCCCTAATAGGATCTCGTTCACCATGGTGGACCCAGCGCGTATAGTTTGGAACGAATCCGTACTTGAAAAGATCTTCCATAACCGTACGCCTGTCTCTCCATTTCTTGTTCTTACACTTGCTGCACGGACACCGCATCCGAATCGACCCTCTAGCAGCTCGGTCAAATGCCTGCTCCAGGAAAGCACTGGTCCCCCTAACCCATTCGGTGGTGTTTCTCCCTTGTCCGGCCGGTGTACATCCACTCACGGTCAGCCATCCTCGACATGCGCCAATGTAAGCGAGCAATAAAACCAGCATATGCATCTACAAGGCGTTCCTACCATCTAATAGGTGAAGGATAGGTCCTAATCCCACCCGAGGATGCGTAGATGAGGTTAGCTTCCATGCTCCGCGCCCGTCCCGAGACGGAATTTGGCAGCACCTCCCATTGTTCTCCGATACACGTCCCGACCGGGAGAGTGTGCATCCGGAGAAAACGGGGAGGGGCTGCCGAAACTCCGACTCGAACGGGGGCGGAACATGGAAGCTAACCCATCTACGCATCCTCGGGCTGTCCAAAAAACGTGGACAATCCGAAAGAGACACCGTCGCAGATATGCACTGATCCGCATACCAACGACCGCGAATCTCTTTCGGACGGGAGACGCCTAACTCGGATACGTAAAATAAGTACAACAACTATAAGACACAGAGGTGATTTATACCTAGGGTGGCGGCGCAGAGGTGGGTAGCAAGGCGGTGGAGAGTCGACGCGGTGCAGGAAGACCTGTAGCGCCCACGAAGACGATCGTGGTCACCGAGTACCTCCCACAAGTCCTACAAAAAGGGCAAAAAAGGTTAGTATCCATGCAAAATTTCGGCAGCACCTCCCCTGCACGGGGAGGTTTCCAAAACCTGCAAAAAACAACAGCGCGATGGCCGATAACCACAGCGGCTCGAAGGCCGATAACCACAGCGGCACGAAGGCCGACAACCACAGCGGCACGAAGGCCGACTAATTTATCGTTACTGTTGTTGAGCACGTCGGAAAAAAAAGGAACGACACTCTATTTTCTCATAGCAACACTTTATACTCCACTAGTATTCTTAATATAAAATTTGGTTAAATCTATGACATGGGGTAAAACAATGACATCTTTTGGAAGAAGAAAATACAGTGACTAATCCAGACATTACTAACCGTTGCAATTTGTCACATGCATACATATGGGCCAGCACGTCATTTGCCAATTATTTTAAGACGCCAACAAGAACACAATCTCTGCACAAATCTCACTTTCTTGCTAAAAAATCGCTTCTGTAGCAGAAGCAAAGGCCCCTCTCCTCAACAACTAAACCACTACAGAGAATTGCAGTGGGGAAAAAGAAGCAGGAGCTCGGAATCACTGTTTATCCTCCCAACCCTATCAATTACCCAACCAAAAAACAAATGATCAAGAGCCACCCACAGCAGCCACGCAGCTCACGGCGATTTTGAAAACTAGCATAGTTGACTCTATTTACAGGATTAACCCACACTCAGTAGTGCCCCTATTGAATGAGTAGTGCTGCATCTGCACTAGCTCACACTTCACACTTCACAGCAAGTAAAACACCACCAAATGCATTATATAAACGATTATACGTCCTGCTATAGCACCACGGCAGTGGAATTCATACAATACAACCAGACAGGGCTATCTTGCGCAATGGACAGGAATAAAGGTTCGGATCTGATTGGTCTCGGCTGAGGAATTAAACCCTACAGCAACGGGGATCCATTCAACCAGGCCCGCCACCCAAATTCCCAAACCAAGAAGAGGGCGCGGCGCCGGCTCCCAGCCCCAGGACACGAAAAATTCGCCCCGCGGGTCGGCGCCGGTGAGGGTGCCCCCGCCCCCCTGCGATGGCGCGCGCGCGAGGAAACAAATGCGCAGGCACGAGCGCGCGACCCTAAAACATGCCGCGACCCTAGGCGCCGCCGGAAAGATTTTCCCCAAAGAGAGAAGGGAGCATACTGTATACCTGGCAATGGCAAGCGGCGGCGCGGAGGAGATCCGGCAGCTGGGGCGAGACGGGAGGGAGGACCCGGAGGAGGAGGCTGGTCCTGAATCTTGCCAGGGGATGACGGCTCGCCGGATCTCCTCCGACGACCTCCGGCAGCTCTGCTCTAAATAGGAGTAGCCGCGGTGGCGAGGGAAGACGACCTCGTCGCTGTGAGTGGCGGCGGATCTGCTGTGAGTGGCGGCGGCTGCGGAGTCGGGCGGGTCGCGGCGGCCGCGGAGTCGGGCGGGTCGCGGCGGCCGCGGAGTGGACGGGGAATGCGTTGTGGGTAGGGTTGTTAGTTGGGCCGGCCCGGGCTTTTTTTTTTTTTTTTAATTCTGGGCGCTTTCCGACGGCCGGCCCGGCCTATTGTCGGCAAACAATTTCCTTTTTTAAAAAAAAATTTCGCCGACAGCCCTCCCGACAAGGCTGTCGGCAAACAATTTTATTTTTTTTAAATTTTTTTGCCGACAGACCCCTACGACAAATTTGTCGGCGAAATTTTTTTGCCGATTGTATCCAAGGACAAAGTCGGCAAAAAAATTTAAAATTTTTTTTTTTTAATACATTTTTTTTCTGGATCCTAGGTAACACAATTACATCTCAAATTCAAAACTTGGGGCTATTTTGAGTTATTTAGCTATATTTCCTTAATTCTTTTCGCTCACTATAATTTTCCGCATTTTTCAAGTTTGACCGCAAGTGCATGAAATAGTTAAACTTTGGCCTTGAAAAAAATGATATTCATGATGGGGAGTGTGTTTTAAGGCCGTGTCCGGAAGCTCACCCAAAAGTTTCAAGTCCTTGTCCACGTAACACGACCATCCGGGGATTTGTAAAAGTGTTTTTTAATTATATAAAATCCAATCGAAGTTGAAAAATCATGAAAATTGACGGGGTGTCGTGTTATAGCATGTGGAGGCTATGGAAAAAATTTGAAAAAGTTTGGAGCAACTTGCGGCGTCACATGCTCAAAAGCCATAAAACTCCACATGTGATCACAAGTGAGATGTGGGGAGATGTCTGGATTTTGAGCATGTTACACCGCAACTTGCTCCAAACTTTTTCAAATTTTTTTCATAGCCTTCACATGCTATAACACGACACCCCGTCAAGTTTCGTGATTTTTCAACTTCGTTTGGATTTTATATAATTAAAAAACACATTTGCCACTCGGATGGTGTGGTTACGTGGACAAGGACTTGAAACTTTTGGGTGAGCT
Source organism: Themeda triandra (assembly GCA_018135685.1). Taxonomy (NCBI): domain Eukaryota; kingdom Viridiplantae; phylum Streptophyta; class Magnoliopsida; order Poales; family Poaceae; genus Themeda; species Themeda triandra. Next base: position 168,477 of record JAENPR010001281.1, read on the forward strand.
TTGGTACACGGCCTTAAAACATATTCCCCACCATGAATATAATATTTCAAAGGCCAAAGTTTCGTTATTTAATGTACTGCGGTTCAAATTTGAAAAATGCGGGAAAATTCAAGTGAAGGAAAAAAATTAACGAAATATAGCTAAATGTTTCCAAAAAGGCCCAAATTCAAACATGTGATTGTAAACAATGTATCTAGGCAACAAAAAATTTTGAAGTCAAAATTCAAAAAAAAAAAAAAAAAAAGTTTGCCGACGGCCTCGAGTAGGCGTCGGCAAAGAGCATAGTTTGCCGACGGCCAACAAAGGTGGCTGTCGGCAAACCGTGGACTTTGCCAACAGCGGACTACGGGCGTCGGCAAACCCCGGACTTTGCCGACGGCCCTAACGGCGTGGTGTCGGCGAAGCAAACGGCGACGACGCCGTTTGGTCGAGCGAGCCGCCAAACGGCCTTGGTTTGCCGACGGCACATTTGTCGGGAAAAACCATCTTCGCCGACGGCTGTGTTCGCCGACTTGACCCGTCGGTCAGGGGCTGTCGGCGAAGCTGAGTTTGCCGGCGGCGGTTTCCGGTGTCGGCAAACAAGCTGGTTCGCCCGGCCCGGATCCCGGGTCGGCAAACCCCCTAATTTGTCGGCGAAACGCCCCAGCATTCCTGTAGTGCAGGAGAGCGGCGGACAGACACAGTGCTCTAGCGCTGCCTATGTTGGCGCTCCTTATTGCATAATTTTAACTGCCAAATTGATATGAAAACATTTACCAAAACTTAGATATAGGGTTTATAACTAACAGTTTCCACGAGTTTTGTTGCCCTCGAATTATTTTGCAGGACATGCTGAAAATGCACATTAATTGATGTCATATGGAGGAGCTATAGTCGTAGTGCAAATATACCTTGCAAAGAGATTTAATTAATCATCACCATGAGATTTGTGCGCATAGATATACATCTATACAAGAGGAGTATATTTGCATATACATAAGAGCCACATATGATAACAAAGCTCACCAAATTAAAGTGCAAGTTAACGTGCATATTTGCTTTGCATCACGGAGTAGCTGCTGATGGCCTATAGTTTGAGGACTTTCCAAATTACGTACAACAGAGCATGCTCTGCTAGTCGTTGTCCCTGCAAATGTGGCAAGCCAGTTGGGCCCACTTGCCCATCACTTGGACGTCAACCATGAAATATCCAGTGACGGGTTTGGCCTATGGGCCTAAGCCACGCAGCCTGCAGCCATCAGGTCAAACCATAGGCAAGTCAACAGCCCAGCACCGTGCAGCTACACAAGCCAAAGTGCATTCAGTCCATCGACGCAAAATCCAGCACACAAGACAGCAAGTGTTTCATACGTACACTACTTCAAATGATGTCCATCAAAATGCTGCTTGCCGCACATGCTCCCGAGTCGCGATGAAAGTGGTACGGATATTTATTCGTCCGTCCGTTCGACCGAATTCGTTTAGAGGTGTTTTAATCCGTCCGTATGCGAGTCCGGACATTCAACATCCGATACCGTATCCGTATCCGAATACTTAAATCACATAATTATGATGTCGATAACCAGTCTTATCCTATCCGGCATGGTTGATACTATCCGTATTCGAATCCGAATCCGGACAAAAATATGAAAACAAATGTGGTATGAGTGATATCCGTCCGTATCCGATTTCATCGCGACTCCCGAGGCCCAAGACTCGGCCACGCCAGCCCATTAACAGGCAGCACGTGGCACCAAGGAGGGCGCCCATTAGCTCTCAGAAACGGGAGGGTTCCCTGCCATAGAAGCAAGGCGGTTCGCTCCCATGTCGGTGGAGAAAATCAATGCACGTAAATTTCGCTTCCACCGACGTGAGCAGGGACTGTTGCTGGCAATGGTCGGTTCCCACCTGCCATTTGTGAGGGAATCAAATAATATTCCTAGGAGCATCTCCACTCTCCCAAGTTTCCTCCCACTTATAAATAGAGATCATTTTTCTCATTACACACACACCACAAGGAAGAGCTCCACCTCCAAAGTTCTAAGATGTAGTAGTAGTGCTAGCCTAGTTGGGAGTGAGGGAGAGAGTTCGAGTTCCGGAAGAGTCCTCGGAGGCTCGGCCAACCTTGTATCGGTCCTCTGTGCGACTCGAGTGTTATCTTATATTTATCTTCTTACATTACTAAACTATTCATTTGGTTATCTTGTCATGCCTTAGTTCTTTAGCTAATCTTGGTTAGTGTAGTGATTATACCTTGGCATGGGTTCTCTGGTCGACCGATTGCTCTAGTTATAGATCGTGACTAGAGTACGTAACCGCTAGCGCAGGCGCGGTGTCTGGGTTAGCGAGTTACCGGAGAATGCGCCCAACCCCACGGATAGTTGTGGTAGCCCCGGGGGTGACAGCTCCGACCAGGCCTTTGTATTCCACCACGTTCGGGCTGGTGTTTTCTAGAGCTTTTGGCGGCCTTCCCCCGGTTTACCCTTCCCAGTCTCTTCGAGAACCGGAAAGGTACCGCTGCTCCGAAGTGTCTCGGTATAACTGCTATGTTGACCTTCGCTTAGCTATTCCTTTGGTTTAGACAAGAATAGAACCACAGTAATGGAGAAGAAAATAGAAATCTTGGCATCTCCTGTAGACCTCCCAACTTAGCTAGTCTGCTCTGCTATCTTTTTAGGGTTCTCCTGTGTGTGTCACTTATCAAAAACCCCGATCATATCTTTTACCCCCTCATTAGTCTAGTTGGTATATTAGTTAGCAGATGTATGAAGGTTAATTATCATCTTCTTTACCCTTTGCTTCCACGAGGATAAATACGATACCCCGGAATACTCTTGGGTGAAAGCTACAACGGTATCCGTGCGCTTGCGGATTTCACTGTTTGCGTAATTTATACCAATTGGCTTTCTGGTGCTGTTACCTGGGATGGACTTAAAACCTCCATGCTTGGTAGCGACGCTAAGAAACGCCGACAAGCTTTCTGGCGCCGTTGCCGGGGATGGACTTAAAACATCCATACTTGGTAGTGATGCTAAGAAACGCCAACAGCCTACAGGAAGTATTTCGACATCTGCGGACGCCGACAGCGTTGGAAGAAGCACAAGGTCCTTCGACCCTAGCCAGCTCCGACGAACAGGAACCCTACGACGGTGCCTCCAACAAGGCAAATGACGCGGCTGCGCCATCACCGTCGGCCCGGGGGTACCGGGCAGGGATTTCTCCAAGGTTCTATAGGTCAAAAGGAGCAAAGCCATCGCATCTCACCTCCCTCTCCCGACGAGGCCGTGGAGGAACATAGCAGCAGCCATGATGAGCGAGTCGACGCCGTCCACGCCACCACGACGTCGATGACGTGCCGCTGGGGCAGCTGCACACGCCACCGTGGCGCGAGACGACATACGCACCCGGCAACGCCACCCTAGTCACGGCCTGCTCCGCACAACACCCACCCGAGCTCCAGCTAACCGTCAGCAGGGCGAACCCGGCGAGCGGAGGGGGAGCCCACCAGCGGCTCCAGCCACCAGCGAGGGGGGGCAAAGAGCACGCCGCCGGGGGGAGCACACCATGTCCACTGCACAGAGAACCGCGCGATGGCCACAGGGGAGGAAACCGGCGGCGGAAGTCGCAGACGGAGAGGGGGGGAGGCAGGCCGAAGCCAGATCCAGGGCCCACAGGCTCGGATCCGGCCTTCCCCCACCCGAAGCAGCCGCCGGAGGGCCGACGGGAGCCCAAACCGCCAGGAGCCGCCGGAGGGCCGGAGGCCACCGGAGACAAGAGGTGGGGGCGGCTGGCCGGCCGAAGCCAGATCCGGGGCCCCAGGGCCCGGATCCGGCCGACCCCCACCCCACGCGGCCGCCGGAGGGCCGCCGGAGAGAAGTTGTGGCGGAGGGGGGAAGAGAGAAGCGCAGCGGGAGGAGGGTAGAGGGCGGGGGGCGAACGACACCCCCTTTTAGGGCGACGTCGCTGGCCGCCGCTGCCACGAGCAAGGCGGCGACGACGGCCGGAGATAGGTCGGGGACGGGGGTGCGCTCGGCGGCGGGTGCGGCGCCGCCCGAGTCGCCCTCCCAGAGAGCGACGCGGGGGCTCTAATTGGACTTGCAACCTGAAAACTCATGCATCTGATTGCATGTTGTATATATGGTAGCATCTTATTAGTGTGGTCTGGAGGCATTTGTCAGTCAAAACTCGCGAAGCTGAAAGACAATCTGTCAGCTAATTTGTTACAGAAAAGGAACAAAATATACAATGGGAGGTAATAAGTATGATTTACTGCAATAAAGCTGGAAATAAGTTCTGATATACCTAAAATTTTGCTAGCGAAATTACACAATCACAACATAGAAACCTAAACTATTTACACGTGACACACCTATATATACAGCAGTAGATGTAAACTAAGCACCCACAAAACATATCATCCTAGTATTGTTATTAGGCCTAGTTTTGGTGGACAATGCTTTGACCACAGCCTAACATGGCTTTACATAGAACCATGAATGGGAGGACAAAGCATCATTTCAGGCATCATTAGTCATTGTAGGGGGGGTCCCTTAACTCCAATTCCACTGGACATCCAAAAACAGGTGTTGGCTTCGGATCCTTCTTGTAAGCTTCATCTTTGAAGCACAGCTTCCACCTGAACTGTGTCACAAGATAGTGCATCGCCACCATTGTTTCTACCCTAGAAAACTCACTTCCAGGGCACATTCTTGGCCCTCCCCCGAAGGGCAAGAAGCTGTATGCTGGAATTGATGAGCGCTTCTCAAAGCGAGATGGATCGAACTTGGTGGGTTCAGTGAAAAACCTGGCATCCATATGCGTAATGCTTTGGGCTGCAAAGACCTGCCATGTCATGAAACAAAAGCTTCTTGAGTAATTATTCTGAATGAAAAATAAGATATTCAGTCGGTGAAATCATGTGCACACAAAGATGCCTACTTTCCAGCCTTTGGGGATACGATAGCCCTGGTATTCGATGTCTTTTGTAGCAGTTCTGAAGCTCCCAAACACTGGAGGCACTGTCCGCAGTGTCTCCAATGCCACCCTCCATGTGTACTTCATGCTTGAAACATCTTCCCATGTTAGAATACCATCTCTTCCTTTTCTATTTGCTATCTCATCTTGTTCTGCTAGTACGTGTATATGATGTTATTATTATCATATTGATAGAAAAAGAGAGCCCATGTGGAATCAAAAGTTTAGGCACTAGCGGACACTAAAACATACCTTCAGTGATTCTAGCAAGGACGTCTGGCTCGTTTGCGAGGTGGCGCATCATGAATGTGATTAGAGCTGAGGTGGTACCGTGTGCGCCGATGATAATTCCCATCACGTTGTCAACAATGTCCTCTAGGGTGAGGGAATGCGCACCCTTGGAGCGCAGAACGAGCATGTAGGTGACAAAATCAGTGGTAGAAATAGTGCACTGTTCCTCCAACAAACACTCCTCCCTCTTCTTGGCAAACTTTGTGATGGCTTCCCTAATCTTTGCACTAGACCTCATTCCCTTGCCAAACCTGGTGAAGGGTATGTTCACTGGAAATGACAAGATTGCATCACCTAGCAACTGGAAGTCGGTAGCAAGGGCATCTACTATGGCGGATGCTTCCTCGCCAAAGACAACGGAGCAGATGACCCCAAGTGTAAGACTCCTAGCCAACGGCAAGACCTACAAGGTCGGCGATAAAACACACATTTTTAGGTATTAATCTTACAGTTGTTTTTGTAATAACCCTTGTAAGTGTTGAGCATGGAAAAAAATAGCGCGCTATTTTGCCCAAAAGATTTGGTGCGATCGGATTGCTCATTTGTGCACTATTGCCGGACGCTATTGCGCTCTATAGCGCCGCTAAACCAAAATAGCACCGTAGCTCCGCTATTTAGCCGTTAACTCTAAATCGCAAGTTTGTCAAGTACTCAAGTGTGTTTGTTTGCTTATGAACTTATGAACTTATGATTATTATGGGAATTATTATGACTTATGAACTTATGGTTATCATGATATTATGGGAATATGATAACTCTTTAATGTTTACAATCTTTATTATGGGAGTAGCGCCCAGAAAAGACTGCCGTTAAATTCTATAGCCCGTGATTTTTTTCATTTGTGCTCAATTTAGTTGTGAGCGGATTATATATGGTACGAATACTATCTGCAAGATTAATCTTTGGCTAACAGTGTCCACGGAAATATAGAACTTAAATAGAAATAATTATGTACTATGAAAACTAATCACTTTGCATGATGAATATAGTAGCATCAACCTAAAGTTGTACTCCCTCCGTCCCCCGTCCCACTAAATGTGACGTTTTTTTAACTTTTAGATACCGTGTTTGATAATTTTTTTAGTCAAACATCTTTAATAAGTTATAAAATAAATAAATTATTAGTAAAGTATCTCTAATAATAAAATAAGTCATAATGAAAAACCATTATTTATATAAAATTTTTGAATAAGATGAATGGTTCAAAATGACAATTTCAATGGGACGGAAGGAGTATATCTATTTAGAGCTTTAATTATTGTTGGTCAAAGCTAACAATGATTGACAAAAAACAAAACTAAATATAAACACATATATCAGATTATAATTGGCGGGACCGTGCGGAGTATATATCTTGCACTATAAACAGAAATTACTATACAAATGAAACAATATGTAAGTGTCAAAATCATTTCGTCCTTACGTTGACAGTGCTGCAACCAGCCCAGTTGAGCTTCAGTTGCCTTCTGACCTCGTCGTCCATCTTCCCCACGTACCTTCTGACCATCTCGGGCCTCAAGTGGCCTGCAGTGCACTACGCACCTGCTTCAGCTCGTCGCTGGTGAGCGTTAGAATGGAGCGCCGGAGGAGGGAGCGAAGGGCACGCGTCTGCGTGAGGATGAGGCCCTCGTTGGTGAATATGAAGTGGTTGGCTGCCGTCCCAGCGAGCAGCACCGTCGGCGAGCCCAGCACCGACATCTTGCACACCGGACCATATCTCTTTATCCGTGTCCTGAACCACTGGTCGTCTGTGTTGGTGCGTAGAGCATGGAGGAGGGAGAAGGTCTGGCCAATGACCGGGATGCCGAGGTTGCCGGGAGGGAGGTTGTAGGTTGAGCGAGACCTGTGGTTTTTAGTGACGAAGAGGAGGAGAAAGGCTATTATTGCTGCTGCTGCAGCAAGGAGGACGATGAAAGAAGCCATAGGAATGGATGCTGGGAGAGGGTTCCAGGGGTCACTACACTTTGACTTGGGAGTTAGTTCGAGGTGTTGGATACTTATAAGTCCTGCATGTGTAGATATATAGTGCCGAGTAAAGTCGAGATCAATCCACTATATATCTTGTGACTTCTCGTTTAGTTTTGACATCCATGGTACGGTCCCAAAAGAATAGAAAAAACATGTACTATGGACATGGGCCGTACCCCCACCACATCAACTAGATCGATGTGTTTTGCTACTGTGTTTCACTTGAACACATGAAAAACATGTGATTATGACTTGGAGAGAGACTGCAATTAATTTTCAGTTCTCTGTGCTACCAAAAATATATTTATGTTAACTACAATCGCTGTCCTGGGTGCAACAAAAATTGCCATGTCTAGCTACGTGTGTGGTGGTTTGTTCTTCAGTACTTCTGTTATCCAAAAGTGGATGTAGTTACACGTTGTGACCGCAAAAATATGTGGCAGGACCGCAGAGAACGTATGTATACAAAAGGAAACAGCAGGACGGCCGCCATCATCTGCAAAAGGTGGTAAAGACGTGCCACGAATTAGTGTTCACACAGTACAACTGATGTTGAGGTATGTTAAATTCGTCATCACACGGAAGCTGGCTATAAGGGTACCATAGTCACAATCCCGTGCAGACAACTAGACATGCTGTTGCTGTCCACGTTTTTCATGTGTATAGAACTATTTTCCTATTTCCTGAATCGATGAGAACTATCACAAAATTCAATTAAATCTGAAATACCGAATAAACGTGATTTAGTTGGGTCTACAGCGGCGATGACGACGCTGCTGCTGCTTGTATCATGAATGCACACACGAAGGTGCTGATTTTTGCTCTATTGATGACCAATAAAACTTGCAGAAACAAAGTGGCTCGATTTGGCGACGATGGCCCTCCTAGCGTCATGCCCTCCCAGCAGGCATTGTTTGAAGATTCTATCACCACTACCTGCTCAACAGGCGAGGTCTCTGGATCGTGGCCATATGCCACATCGCCACCTGCCGTTCTTGTGGCGAAAGCCCTTACGCTTGTACTCCGCCATAGCCACCTTTTGCCTCCTTGCTCCTTGTTCCCCCTCCCGTGCCTTTTTGATCCTTGTTCCCCTCCTAGGTAAGACTTGGCTAGGCTACTAGTCGTTGTCGTCGCTTCGACGAGCGTCCTCCTCTGGCACCTCTGCTCTATTCACGCTCTCCATGATGGTGCTTAGAAAATCTTATGTCGGGTCGGGGCCCGGATGTGCTATATGTCTTATCATTAACAAAAAGGAGGTCGCCATGTTTTGTGATCTTGGGCTTGCGTGTCCATCATCACTCTTAGTCCCCATTCCATTGTTCATTCCCATTCCACATTTCGCGTCTCAAGCGGTGGGCATCAGTGGAGTGGCATAGCAACAACGAGTGGTGCGGGGCACAAAGGCTCCGGTGAAAACGATGAGTATGTTGCTCATTGGTGGTGCAAATCGGCGATCAGTTTAGCGGCTGATGACTGGCATCTAGATTTACCTTAGGGTTAAAGTTTTTTTCTCCTTTCTGCTGCTAGCTAGTATGTTGTTGTTTTCGCTGTGTTGTTGTAATCTCCCTCTTTCCCATTGTACTTCTGTGGGATTGTTTATTTGGATTGGCGTCATGCCCTTCCACCAACGGGGCTTCCCTCGTACATCTGTGCAATGAAAAGTAGGTGGGGATCTGTTAATCCCCAAAAGTTTTCAAAAAAAGTGGTCCATTTTCACGGACTATCCGTGAGGGGTGGGGGTACACCAGGAATGATATTAGGCGCATTGGAGCACTAGTTTGAATGGGGTCTATTGTTGTGGCTTTCTAGATACATGGGGAAATCACCCTAGGTGTTGGATTACGCTCATCTTTGTCTGCGATGGCTATGCAGTATAGATGAACTAGAGCGTTTATTGGGAGGGCGATCAAGAGGCGATTGAGAGGGAGGTGGCTTATCATATCCTATACTCGGGCTCAACCCCCTTCCCCAGCCATAAGCTTATCCCAATGACATGGACCGCATATAGGCGCATGACCGCCACCTATGCGACCAGGAACCGGATTTGGTTGATCATATCATTACAGCTTGCTCATGCTCCATAGAGGTCTAGTTCTTCGTGCTCATACTCCAGAGAGGTCTGGTTCTTCATGCTTCAGGTGTCGCCGGCCGCGACCAACACCATTCAATGTGGCGACACATCCGTTCAGCGATAGCCATAACTGACCACAGGAAAGGGCTAGACATGCTCTTCTCTCTAGTTTCGTGGCAACTTTGAAAGGAAAGGAATGCATGGTGTTTCCAGAATGCGGTGTCACCGGTTGCAGACACGTTGAAATTGATCAGATTAGAGGCAGTCCCGTGGATCCAGGTTGTTGGTCGCGGGTTGTGTAGCTTGGCTCAAGTGTATTAGAGCTCTGCTCGTCTCTAAAGCTTAGGATGCTCATTTTTTTCATCATGTAGTACTCAATTTTGTCTTTTCTTTGATCTGCCAGTCTCGGCTTCTTGTAATTAAAACTTATTTTTGTCTAATACAAAGATACGCACAATCGTTCGTATTCGCGAAAAAAAAAAAAAAGAGGGAGGTGGCTTGGGGCTCTGGCGTGGGGGTTCTCCGTCGTTATTAGAAGTTTGATTTACCATGCCCTGTGGAGATAGTTCGGCCTGAGGTCTTCTCCATGAACGTGCAGAAGAATATGGTACATGGAATGGATGCCCCACCTTTTAACTCGTACGACGTGGTGTAGCTCGCCGGCATGTACTTCCACAAACAAAAATGGGAACCGCACTTGTAGTGCCAGTCAACCCGGATTAATCTGATCCCTGGTCATGCTCCTATTCAGGTGAGAGACTCCTCTTTGGGTGACCCTAAATAAAAATGAGAAAAAAGTGAACTTGAGTTCGAATAGGAACGCACAGTTTACTTCGTGTTCACAAACGAATCTTTCATTGTGCTTTTATAACGAAAATTGACCTCAAAACAATAGAGCAAACATACATTAAACGGCCATGAAACAAGATTTACATAAGGAACTGCGAATCTCCAAATTCCATTATTCCTCAACCAAATTTTCAGCTCGTAGCTTCATACATCACCATGCATATCAAATTTTCAGCTCGTTGCCACGCATACCTAGACCCTAGTACAGGTACACATCGACCTCCACGACGCCTCCCTTGGCCAAGTCGTAGTCGTAGCTCCTGCTGAACGCGTATCCCCGCGCGGCGCGGAACCGGCCGGTGCCGCCGACAATGACCGACTCACGCACGGCGAGGTCGGTGTCCACCCTACCGCTGACCGCCAGCGAGCTGCCGGCGTGTTCGCCGGCCTCCATCACCAGATGCATGGTAAGGGCGTTCACCGAGCCCCGCTCGGCGACGCGCACCGTGAACCCCTGCGCCGTGCCCACGCGCGGGCTGCCGCGCTCTGGCCCCTCCGTGAGCGCGTTGTTCATCACGGCGATATCACCGAACCGGCGTAGGTCCTCGTTGCTGCCGGCGGTGGTGGTGTTGGAGGTGGACAGTGGCGGCCTGCCGGGCACGATGAGCGCGGCCGTCGGATTCTCGCCGGTGTACTGGTCGTGCATGAAGAAGTGGAGGTGCGTTCCGGCGGCGGTGACGACGCTGCTGCTGCGCGTGTCATGTGGGCGGAAGTAGATCGCTGCCGCGACGAGGATGGCGGAGGCGAGAAGGGCTGTAGGAATAGTGCTCGCCGCCATGGCGTGCTGCTATCAAGTGGAGTATGAACACTACGCAAGGAAGGTCTTAAGGATGAAACAAGTTTCCTCAAAAAAATTGAGGATGAAACAAGATTTAGTTTGTCATGGACGGCATATCTGCCCACAAGTCTGTTCAGTTGTGCATGGGTACCATTATATAGGTGTGGCAGTGTTTAGACTCTAGACTGGTACCGTAGAATAGGGTCATAAGAATACGAATTCGTCACGAGGGTTTGACCTACCGAAG
>JAENPR010001841.1:0-104213 GCA_018135685.1 Themeda triandra
AATTAGAAGATGAAGCTAGATTCTTCATAGAAGAAGAAGCTGACCCTTTTGAGAATGAACCATTAGATGAATTTACCTTACCACCTAGGCCTCCTATTGAGTTCAAACCTTTACCCCCGGTCTTAGATATGCCTTTCTAGGAAATGATCCAGACACTCTGTCATCATAAGTGATACTCTCACTCAGGAACAGACTTTTCGCTTAATGGCTGTCCTAGAAAAACATAAGAAAGCTTTTGGCTACTCACTCCGGGACCTCAAAGGAATTAGTCCCGCCCTTTGTACCCATCGCATTCCCACAGATCCCGATATTCCACCATCTAGAGAACCCCAATGTAGGCTCAATAATGCGATGAGGGAAGTTGTTAAGAAAGAAGTTTTAAAGCCGTTGCACTTATTTGGGATTATTTACCCGTGCCACACGGTGAGTGGGTCAGCCATTTGTCCAAGTTGTGCCTAAAAAGGGAGGCATGATTTGTTGTCCAAAATGAGAAGAATGAGTTAATCCCACAAAGAACCGTCACGGGATGGCGAATGTGCATAGATTATAGAAAGCTTAATAAGGCAACAAGAAAAGATCACTTTCCTTTGCCTTTCATTGATGAGATGTTAGAGCGATTAGCCAACCATTCTTACTTTTGCTTCCTTGATGGATATTCCGGATATCATCAAATCCCTATCCATCCTAATGATCAAAACAAAACGACCTTTACATGCCCTTATGGAACCTTTGCTTATCGTAGGATGTCTTTTGGGTTATGTAATGCACCAGCTTCTTTTCAAAGATGTATGATGTCTATATTTTACGATATGATTGAAAAGATTATGGAAGTTTTCATGGATGATTTTTCGTTTATGGAAAAACTTTTGATGAGTGTCTTGAAAACATAGATCGAGTTTTGCAAAGATGTGAGGAAAAACACTTAGTCCTTAATTGGGAAAAGTGTCATTTCATGGTTAGAGAAGGAATAGTGCTAGGACACTTAGTGTCTGAAAGAGGCATCGAGGTAGATAGAGCCAAAATAGAAGTTATTGAACAACTACCTCCTCCTATCAATGTGAAAGGAATTAGAAGTTTCCTTGGTCATGCTGGTTTTCGTAGATTTATAAAAGATTTTTCTTACATCGCTAGACCTCTTACCCGCTTATTGGCTAAGGATGTTCCTTTTGACTTTGATGATGCTTACAATCATTTGAGATTCTTAAGAAAGCACTCATCTCGCTCCAATCATTCAACCCCCGATTGGACTTTACCTTTTGAAATTATGTGTGATGCAAGTGACTACGCCGTAGGAGCGGTGTTAGGACAGACTAAGGATAAGAAGCATCATGCAATAGCTTATGCTAGCAAAACTTTATTTGGACCTCGCCTTAATTATGCTACCACCGAAAAAGAGCTCCTAGTGTTGTCTTTGCTATTGATAAGTTTAGATCTTACTTAGTGGGTGCCAAAGTGATTGTTTACACCGATCATGCCGCTTTAAAATATTTGCTCACTAAGAAAGATGCTAAACCTCGATTGATAAGGTGGATTTTATTACTCCAAGAATTTGATCTAGAAATAAAAGATAAAAAGGAGTAGAAAACTCATTTGCCGATCACTTGTCTAGAATGCGTTTGAGAAACCACAGGAACTACCCATCGACGATGCACTCCGGGACGACATGCTCTACGGAATCAAACGAGATCGACCCCGGTATGCGGATATTGTTAATTTTATGGTTACAAAGTTACGTACCACCAGAGGCAACAAAAGGAAACTTATCCGGGAGAGTCGTACTCACATATGGGATGAGCCCTACCTCTTCCGAGTGTGCTCGATGGCCTGCTCGAGAAGATGTGTGCCCTTGAAGAAGGAATCAAAATCATTGAAAGATGCCACTCATCACCATATGGAGGCCATTATGGGGTGTTCCGTACACATGCGAAGATTTGGCAATGCGGATTTTTCGCCAACAATGTATGAAGACACAAAAGATTTTATTCGGAGATGCGGTCCTTGTCAAAGACATGGCAACATTAACTCAAGAGACGCCATGCCACTTATCAACAACCTTGAGATCGAGCTCTTTGATGTTTGGGGAGTTGATTTCATGGGACCATTTCCACCATCGAAGAAATGTGAATACATCCTCGTAGCAAAGTGGACTATGTGTCCAAATGGGTCGAAAGCTCGCCATGCAAAAGGCAGATAGTTCAAGCTCCAAGAAGATGTTCGAAGAAATAATATTCCCAAGATTTGGAGTCCCAAGGATAGTCATAAGTGATGGAGGATCACATTTCATCGACAAGCGTTTCGAGCAATACTTATTGAAGCATGGAGTACGCCATAATGTTGCTACTCCATATCATCCTCGACAAGTGGCCAAGCGAGACATCAAATAAGCAAATCAAGAATATTCTTGAGAAGACAAAGTGAATGAAATGGGAACCGCATGGAAGGACAAGCTTCGATGCACTATGGGCATATCGAACACCATACAAGACACCTATTGGGATGTCACCATATCAACTAGTCTATGGAAAGACTGCCACTTACCGTAGAGTGGAATTCAAAGCTCACTTTGGGCCATCAAGAAATGGAATATGGACCTAGAAGCGCGGGAGAGAAGAGGAGGATGCAAATCTCGAGTTAGAAGAATGGAGAGAGAAAGCCTATCACAATGCCAAGATATACAAAGAAAGAGTGAAAAGATGGCACGACAAGAGAATTAAGATCAAGGAGTTCACACCCGGAGACAAGGTATTACTTTTTAATTCCGGGGTCAAACTCTTCGGGCAAGGAAAGCTTGAAGAAAATGGGAAGGACCGTTCGAAGTAGTAAGCTCATCATCGCATGGAGCCGTTACGCTTCGCAACAACGAAGGTACGATATTCAAGGTAAATGGTCAACGTCTTAAAATATTCTTAGAGCCCAATGAGGAAATAGGTGAAATAGATGAATTAAACTTTTTTCTCAATTAGCTAGTTGGGCCCGACCTTTTTACTTTTCATTTTTCGGGGTCCGGGGTATTTTCCGAATGACAAAAATATGCTAAATAGGTTGCGACAAACCACGCGGGGGCTCGACCTGCGAGTTGGCCGACCCATAGGGGAGTCGGCCGACCACGGGGCACCCCATTCCCGCCGATTTTGCACTCGTGATCCTTCCATACTCTTCCTTCGGGAATTTTTGCCGATTAGGGTTTTTGAGATCACGTTGACGCGTTATTCCTTCGGAGATTCCCTTTAGATGCCCTTTAGATGCCTCTCCATCCCCCTATATAAAGAAGCCCAGCCTCGAGGCCAACCTCATTCCATCTAAGCCTCCTCCTCCTAGCATCAAGCTTACTACGCAAAGCAATGGCGAAGCCGAGCCGGAGAATTTAGATAGGAGGCGATCCGCTTCGGAATTGATCTCAACACCATTCCAAAGGAGGAGCCGAGAGCAAGGCCATCATTCTTGCTAAGCCCAAGCCCCTAGCCTCTATTCCTCCAAAGCCTCAAGCTTACTGACCATAGCTACTATGCCCAACCATTCATCGCTGCACCCAAGCCTTTGCTCCTAGATGGACCTCCACCAAAAGGTCCTATTGTGAAGCTCCCAGAAGGCACCAAGATCCTCCCTCCTAAGCACAATGAGATGCTTATGGGAGTGAAGACCAACAAGCAAGGAGAGATCGTCTGTGCTAAGTATAGCACTGGAGAGCGCTCGTATTTTGAGGGAGTCCGTGCTCACCCGAGCAAAGTGAAGTTCGTCCCTCCGAAGGAAGCCCCAAGAGCAGCTCTCGCCGCCTCAGAAGCTCCAAGGAAGCGTCGCAAGACCGTCGCAGATTTAGAGAAGGAGTTAGATACTCAGCGCGATGTTATTGCATCTCTGCGAAACGCCCAACATGTCCAGAGCAGTAGCATTGTTACTCTCATAGATAGACTTCGTGCGCAAGAGAAGAGGACGGATAAGCTAGAAAAGAGGTTAGACGCTCTAGAGAAGCGAGTTGATTAGATGAGATTTATCTTAGCATCAGAAAGGCCTAGTGTGTTTAGATTAAAGTTTTAGTTTGCAAGAGTGCCTAGTTAAAGTTTCGATCTTAGTTCCTTTCAATACTTGTGATCCAGGCCTTAATGAAGATGAAATAAAGTTTTTAGTTATATTTATTATTGCATATGTGTTGCCTCTTTTGTCTCCACCTTGTTGTGAATGAAGATAACAGGAATCTAGTGTGGGGGAGGCAACCGACGATGAAACTAACGGATATCAGCGAACCAAGCAAAAATATTTGAGAGTATACGACATAAAGATCACGCACGATGAAGCAGACCCTGAGGGGCCACCTGCCAGGGTCGGCCGACCCATATATGGAGTCGGCCGCCCATGGGCTAGGCCTACTTGGCTCCAGCTTTCATCCACGGTCAGGTTTGCTTCCCTACGTTCCAAAATTTATACCGATCAAGTTTTTCCGATTCGTTTGGGGAACACTTTGAATTAAATCACTTGCTATATATCGAGAAGGTAGATTATTTTAATCATGACCCCAAGATAGACTCACACCATGATAATTCCGGGAATCCTGTTGCTTTGTTGGGAACGTATTTTATAGGGACCCCGTTTTACTTAAGTTGTTGAGGACAGTGATATAGCATGGACCATGAGAACTGATTTCTTGATGTCTAGTTGCTTGGAGAATTTCTTTTCGAAAAAATCTTAAAATGATTAGCTATACTTCTCCTCCGTGGTTATAAATGCCTATAGAGCCTCGTCGACAAAATTCTATAAGACAAGCACATAAGCTTTTATTTGTGTTGAGAATAGTCTTGGCGGTACTAGAGCCTTAGAGAAGGGTCTCTTACTCATATGATCAAGTGCACTTACACCCACATATATATCTCGCTTGCTCCTACACCGGAGTACGCAAAAACATGCTTTCCGCCATTCATCCATCTCCTACACCGGGAGAGGATACATACACTTTCTAGGATTTCTATATGCTCCAAGGATTGTTATCATCATCCAGCTATTGAAAGAATATTATTATTATCATCATCATCATCGTATTCAAGAAAGTTATTATGTCCGAGAGTGAGACATGGGCTATGCAAAAATAATGTTAAAAAAAAAGAGAAGAGAAAGAAGAAAAGAAAAGAGATAGCCCATGAGCTCTTAAGTATTGTGATCTCAAAAGAAGGAAAGTTCAAAGAAGCTCAAAGAGCTATTCAAGAGAAGATCAAGCAAAGCAATGTTCAAGAAAAGAGTGTGCAAGAGAGGGAAGGAGCATTATTATCATCAATTTAGCCACCAAATATTCCACACACTTGCACACACTTGATCTAGAGTAAGGTCCCCCTCTCCTTGGTTCCGTTTTTGACTAATCAATATGCGCAGTAAAAATGCTATTCCTTGACATACCTTAAACTCCATATAAGCCTTAGTAGAATAGGAGGCATACCCCTTCACATGCCTCAAGTGAGTTCCATAAATACCACATATATTGAGAGATTTGAGTGCTCTATACTTAATGGTGAGATCCACAAATACCACATACAATGAGTGATTCGAGTGTGCTACATGATGGAGAAGGGTAAGCTAAGTTTTCTTTGCAAAAATGTTATAAAATCTCGAGTGACGGGATTGATAGAAGACGGATCTCTACTTCGCGCTGTTCCATCTTTCAACTCCCCAAAGTTTAATGGTAGACACTTTGAATCCCGCAGTACAGGTATGATCAGGGAAAATCTAATGTTGATGTCTTGGTTTGAGGCTATGCTTAAAGTAATCCATCCTTTTCCTCGAGATGAGTAAAAGACAAGTGTGGGGGAGTTTGTTGACGGTCGTTAACTCATAAAATTAACCGTCAACTTAGCATGCAAATGGACCTATTCATAAATACTTGATAGATATAGGGTTACCACCGATAGAATTCCACGAGTTTTGGTGAATATCTATTTACGCGGGGTGACAGTGAAAATCAACCAAGATGGCCCACATGTCGGGTTTACATAGAGAGAAAGACCGACGGGTAAAAAAGTATAATCTAGAAGACTCCGTAAGGCAAACCCTGGAAGCGGGGACCCACTGCGAGTGGTGGGTCGGCCGACCGAGCATGGGGAGTCGGCCGACTCCCCACTCCACCAATCGGGTGGAGTCTCGCGAATCCCGCCTCCACCGACTTTGAAGATTAATAATTATCGTCCATTTAGGTCGGTTTGATCCGAGGGCTGTGGTTAATCCTAGGGGGCTATATAAGCAGAGCCCCTGGCCCCTGGGTGAAACCCTAATTCATTCTCTGATTCAGAAGAGAGAGAACCTCGAGTTCAAAAGCCCTAATGCATATTTTCTAGAGAGAATTAGCTAGAGAAGGGTCCCTCGAATGGATCTATCTCTATAGGGTATTAGTATCAAGAGAGATTGAGAGAGTATAGAGTGGAGGTGGATTGGAGGAAGCCCTACTGTCGGTGTCTCCTCTCCGGTGTATCTGCGGGATCAAGTCTCCTAACCCAAGGCTTGGTTTGAGAATCATTCGGCAATTCAACTTCTAATACTAGTAAGTTCGTTGTTATTATTGTTCTTTGGTTTACAAGTTTACTTTATTCGCGCGTTGGGAATAGAGTAATCGTTCTTTAGCATAAGCGTGGTGCTTAGGCTAGGTTCACTTGTAGATGCTCCCTATCCGGCCGGAACCGTGGTAGTAGTGAGGGAAGTGACAATCCCTTTATTACCTTTGTAATCCACTTCCCGTTGGTAGATAAGGTAGGTCCTTTGTGCCCGGTTTAGCATCCTCTCGTGATGTCTATTCCTCGGGTACCCCCTTAGACAGTAGTCTCAAAGCTTGCCATAGGTTAGAAGAAGACGACGAAGGAGTTCTCTCTATATCGCTTAATTCTCACTTGACTAGCTTTGACCCCGGGGTAGAAGTAAAGATCGGGTTAGTCTATTGCACGTTTTCTCTTAGCGGATAAAAACAAATACGATACTCGGGATTTATCTCCGGGTGAAGTGCTCACCGATATCCGTGCGCTTGCGGATTATTTCTCTTTGATTCTTTCGTGTGCGTATCTAGTGTCAACACCGTGCGGCAGCAAAGTCGTGTGTGCAAATATGGCAGTTCTGGAGCCGTGGAGCCGAGGTTAAGTGCCGTTCAGGCTCTCGAGTGACGGCAAACGCTATGGTAGAGAGGCCAGAGGTGTCAAAATGCCTTAACCATGGCGTACAGGCATGCTTGACTCAGAGCCGGGAGCCATAAAATGCGTTGGAACAGGACCGTGCGGCAGCATGGTTGAGTGTGCAAATATGGCAGTTTTGGAGCCATGGAGGCATGGTTAAGGGCCCTTCAGGCTCTCAGGTGATGGAAAATCTCTATGGTGGAGAGGTGAGAGGCATCAAAATGGCTTAACCATGGCGTACAGGCGTGCTTGACCCGGTGCCGAGAGCCATAGGATGCACGGGATCCGCCGTGCGGCGGCACGGTCGTGTGTGCAATTATGGATGTTGCAGAGTCGTGGAGCTGTAGTTAAGGGCCGTTCGGGCTCTCGGGTGATGACAAACATTGTGGTGGTGAGGCCAGAGGCATCAAAATGCCTTAACCATGGCATACGGTCATGCTTGACCTAGTGTCAAGAGCTGTAGGACACGCACGAACCGGCTGTGCGGTAGCATATTCGTGTGTGCAAATATGGCAGTTCTAGAGCTGTGGAGCCATGGTTAAGGGCCATTCAGGTTCTCAGGCGGCAACAAACGCTGTGGTGGAGAGGCTAGAGGTGTCAAAATGCCTTAACCATGGCGTACGGGCATGCTTGACTCGTGCCAGGAGCCATAGGATGCGTTGGAACTGACCGTGCGGCAGCATGGTCGTGTGTGCAAATATGGCAGTTCTGGAGCCGTGGAGCCAAGGTTAAGGGCCGTTCAGGCTCTCGAGCGATGGCAAACGCTATGGTAGAGAGGCCAGAGGTGTCAAAATGCCTTAACCATGGCGTACGGGCATGCTTGACTCAGTGCCGAGAGCCATAGGACGTGTTGGAACCGAGCATGCGGCAGCATGGTCGTGTGTGCAAATGTGGCGGCGCTTTACCGCCGTGGAGCCATGGTTAAGGGCCCTTCGGGCTCTCGGGTGATGGAAAACTCTATGGTGGAGAGGTGAGAGGCATCAAAATGGCTTAACCATGGCGTACGGGTGTGCTTGAACCGGTGCCGAGAGCCGTAGGATGCACGGGATCCGGCCGTGCGCGGCACGGTCGTGTGTGCAATTATGGATGTTCTGGAGTCATGGAGCTATAGTTAAGGGCCGTTCGGGCTCTCGGGTGATGACAAACATTGTGGTGGTGGGGCCAGAGGTGTCAAAATGCCTTAACCATGGCATACGGTCGTGCTTGACCTAGTGTCGAGAGCTGTAGGACACGTAGGAACCGGCTGTGCGGTAGCATAGTCGTGTGTGCAAATATGGCAGTTCTAGAGCGGTGGAGCCATGGTTAAGGGCCATTCGGGTTCTTGGGCGGCAACAAATGCTATGGTCGAGAGGCCACCGGTGTCAAAACGCCTTAACCATAGTGCATGGGCATGCTTGACTTGGTGCGAGGAGCCGTAGGATGCACAGGAACCGGCCGTGTGGCGGCAAAGTCGTGTGTGCAAATATGGCGGTTACGGAGCCGTGGAGCCGAGGTTAAGTGCCATTTAGACTCTCGAGTGACGGCAAACGCTATGGTAGAGAGGCCGGAGGTGTCAAAATGCCTTAACCATGGTGTACGGGCAAGCTTGACTCGAGCCGGAGCCATAAAGTGCGTTGGAACCGGCCGTGCGGCAGCAAAGTCGTGTGTGCAAATATGGCAGTTCTGGAGCCGTGGAGCCATGGTTAAGGGCCCTTCAGGCTCTCGGGTGATGGAAAACTCTATGGTGGAGAGGTGAGAGGCATCAAAATGGCTTAACCATGGCGTACAGGCGTGCTTGACCCGGTGCCGAGAGCCATAGAATGCACAGGATCCGACCGTGCGGCAGCACAGTCGTGTGTGCAATTATGGATGTTCTGGAGTCGTGGAGCTGTAGTTAAGGGCCGTTCAGGCTCTCGGGTGATGAAAAACATTGTGGTGGTGAGGCCAGAGGCATCAAAACACCTTAACCATGGCATACGGTCATGCTTGACCTAGTGTCAAGAGCTGTAGGACACGCACGAACCGGCTGTGCGGTAGCATATTTGTGTGTGCAAATATGGCAGTTCTAGAGCCGTGGAGCCATGGTTAAGGGCCATTCGAGTTCTCGGCGGCAACAAACGCTGTGGTGGAGAGGCTAGAGGTGTCAAAATGCCTTAACCATGGCGTACGGGCATGCTTGACTCGGTGCCGGGAGCCATAGGATGCGTTGAACCGGCCGTGCGGCGGCATGCTCGTGTGTGCAAATATGGCGGTTCGGAGCCGTGGAGCCAAGGTTAAGGGCCGTTCAGGCTCTCGAGCGATGGCAAACGCTATGGTAGAGAGGCCAGAGGTGTCAAAATGCCTTAACCATGGCGTACGGGCATGCTTGACTCAGTGCTGAGAGCCATAGGATGCGTTGGAACCGACCGTGCGACAGCATGGTCGTGTGTGCAAATATGGCAGTTTTGCAGCCGTGGAGCTGTGGTTAAGGGCCCTTCAGGCTCTCGGGTGATGAAAAACTCTATGGTGGAGAGGTGAGAGGCATCAAAATGGCTTAACCATGGCGTACGGGCGTGCTTGACCCGGTGCCGAGAGCCGTAGGATGCACGGGGATCCGGCGTGCGGCGGCACGGTCGTGTGTGCAATTATGGATGTTCGGAGTCGTGGAGCTATAGTTAAGGGCCGTTCGGGCTCTCGGGTGATGACAAATATTGTGGTGGTGAGGCCGAGGCGTCAAAATGCCTTAACCATGGCATACGGTCGTGCTTGACCTAGTGTCGAGAGCTATAGGACATGCGGAACCGGCCGTGGGGTAGCATAGTCGTGTGTGCAAATATGGCAGTTCTAGAGCTGTGGAGCCATGGTTAAGGGCCATTCGGGTTCTCGGGCGGTAATAAACGCTGTGGTGGAGAGGCCAAAGGTGTTAAAACGCCTTAACCATGGTGCATGGCCGTGCTTGACTTGGTGCGAGGAGCCGCAGGATGCATAGGAACCGGCCGTGCGGCAGCAAAGTCGTGTGTGCAAATATGGCAGTTCTGGAGCCGTGGAGCCGAGGTTAAGTGCCGTTCAGGCTCTCGAGCGATGACAAATGCTATGGTAGAGAGGCCAGAGGTGTCAAAATGCCTTAACCATGGCGTACGGGCTTGCTTGACTCAGTGCCAGGAGCCCGCATGGTCGTGTGTGCAAATGTGGCAGTTTTACTGCCGTGGAGCCATGGTTAAGGGCCCTTCAGGCTCTCGGGTGATGGAAAACTCTATGGTGGAGAGGTGAGAGGCATCAAAATGGCTTAACCATGGCGTACGGGTGTGCTTGAACCGGTGCCGAGAGCCGTAGGATGCACGGGATCCGGCCGTGCGCCGGCACGAGTCGTGTGTGCAATTATGGATGTTCGGAGTCGTGGAGCTATAGTTAAGGGCCGTTCGGGCTCTCGGGTGATGACAAACATTGTGGTGGTGGGGCCGAGAGGTGTCAAAATGCCTTAACCATGGCATACGGTCGTGCTTGACCTAGTGTCGAGAGTTTGTAGGACACGTAGGAATTTGTGCGGTAGCATAGTCGTGTGTGCAAATATGGCAGTTCTAGAGCGGTGGAGCCATGGTTAAGGGCCATTCGGGTTCTTGGGCAGCAACAAATGCTGTGGTCTAGAGGCCAGCGGTGTCAAAACGCCTTAACCATAGTGCATGGGCGTGCTTGACTTGGTGCGAGGAGCCGTAGGATGCGCAGGAACCGGCCGTGCGGCAGCAAAGTCGTGTGTGCAAACATGGCAGTTCTGGAGCCGTGGAGCCGAGGTTAAGTGCCGTTCAGGCTCTCGAGTGATGACAAACGCTATGGTAGAGAGGCCAGAGGTGTCAAAATGCCTTAACCATGGCGTACAGGCATGCTTGACTCAGAGCCGGGAGCCATAAAATGCGTTGGAACCGACCGTGCGGCAGCAAAGTCGTGTGTGCAAATATGGCAGTTCTGGAGCCGTGGAGCCGAGGTTAAGGGCCGTTCAGGCTCTCGAGTGATGGCAAACTCTATGGTGGAGAGGCGAGAGGCATCAAAATGGCTTAACCATGGCGTACAGGCGTGCTTGACCCGGTGCCGAGAGCCATAGGATGCACAGGATCCGACCGTGCGGCAGCACAGTCGTGTGTGCAATTATGGATGTTCTGGAGTCGTGGAGCTATAGTTAAGGGCCGTTCGGGCTCTCGGGTGATGACAAACATTGTGGTGGTGAGGCCAGAGGCATCAAAATGCCTTAACCATGGCATACGGTCATGCTTGACCTAGTGTCAAGAGCTGTAGGACACGCAGGAACTGGCTGTGCGGTAGCATAGTCGTGTGTGCAAATATGGCAGTTCTAGAGCTGTGGAGCCATGGTTAAGGGCCATTCGGGTTCTCGGGCGGCGACAAACGCTGTGGTGGAGAGGCCAGAGGTGTCAAAATGCCTTAACCATGGCGTACGGGCTTGCTTGACTCAGTGCCGGGAGCCATAGGATGCGTTGGAACTGACCGTGCGGCAGCATGGTCGTGTGTGCAAATATGGTAGTTCTGGAGCCGTAGAGCCAAGGTTAAGGGCCGTTCAGGCTCTCGAGCGATGGCAAACGCTATGGTAGAGAGGCTAGAGGTGTCAAAATGCCTTAACCATGGCATACGGGCATGCTTGACTCAGTGCCGAGAGCCATAGGATGCGTTGGAACCGACCGTGCGGCAGCATGGTTGTGTGTGCAAATATGGCAGTTTTGCAGCCGTGGAGCCGTGGTTAAGGGCCCTTCGGGCTCTCGGGTGATGAAAAACTCTATGGTGGAGAGGTGAGAGGCATCAAAATGGCTTAACCATGGCGTACGGGTGTGCTTGAACCGGTGCCGAGAGCCGTAGGATGCACAGGATCCGGCCGTGCACCAGCATAGTCGTGTGTGCAATTATGGATGTTCTGGAGTTGTGGAGCTATAGTTAAGGGCCGTTCGGGCTCTCGGGTGATGACAAACATTGTGGTGGTGGGGCCAGAGGTGTCAAAACGCCTTAACCGTGGCATACGGTCGTGCTTGACCTAGTGTCGAGAGCTGTAGGACACGTATGAACCGGCTGTGCGGTAGCATAGTCATGTGTGCAAATATGGCAGTTCTAGAGCTGTGGAGCCATGGTTAAGGGCCATTCGGGTTCTCAGGCGGCAACAAACGCTGTGGTGGAGAGGCTAGAGGTGTCAAAATGCCTTAACCATGGCGTACGGGCATGCTTGACTCAGTGCCAGGAGCCATAGGATGCATTGAGGCGGCCGTGCGGCAGCATGGTCGTGTGTGCAAATATGGCGTTCGGAGCCATGGAGCCAAGGTTAAGGGCCGTTCGGGCTCTCGAGCGATGGCAAATGCTATGGTAGAGAGGCCGAGGTGTCAAAATGCCTTAACCATGGCGTACGGGCATGCTTGACTCGGTCCGAGAGCCATAGGATGCGTTGGAACCGGCCGTGCGGCGGCATGGTCGTGTGTGCAAATATGGCGGTTTTGCGAGACGTGGAGCGTGGTTAAGGGCCCTTCGGGCTCTCGGGTGATGAAAAACTCTATGGTGGAGAGGTGAGAGGCATCAAAATGGCTTAACCATGGCGTACGGGCGTGCTTGACCCGGTGCCGAGAGCCGTAGGATGCACGGGATCCGCATTTGTCAGGCGGCGCAAAGCACGGTCGTGTGTGCAATTATGGATGTTACGGAGTCGTGGAGCTATAGTTAAGGGCCGTTCGGTCTCTCGGGTGATGACAAATATTGTGGTGGTGAGGCCGAGAGGCGTCAAAATGCCTTAACCAAGGCATACGGTCGTGCTTGACCTAGTGTCGAGAGCTGTAGGACATGCGGAACCGGCGTGTGCGGTAGCATAGTCGTGTGTGCAAATATGGCGGTTCTAGAGCGTGGAGCCATGGTTAAGGGCCATTCGGGTTTCTCGGCGGTAATAAACGCTGTGGTGGAGAGGCCAAAGGTGTAAACGCCTTAACCATGGTGCATGGGCGTGCTTGACTTGGTGCGAGGAGCCATAGGACGCATAGGAACCGGCCGTGCGGCGGCAAAGTCGTGTGTGCAAATATGGCGGTTACGGAGCCGTGGAGCCGAGGTTAAGGGCCGTTCGGGCTCTCGAGCGACGACAAACACTATGGTAGAGAGGCCGGAGGTGTCAAAATGCCTTAACCATGGCGTACGGGCTTGCATGACTCGGTCCGGGAGCCATAGGACGCGTTGGAACCGACCATGCGGCGGCATGGTCGTGTGTGCAAATGTGGCGGTTTTTGCGCCGTGGAGCCATGGTTAAGGGCCCTTCGGGCTCTCGGGTGATGGAAAACTCTATGGTGGAGAGGTGAGAGGCATCAAAATGGCTTAACCATGGCGTACGGGTGTGCTTGAACGGGTGCCGAGAGCCGTAGGATGCACGGGATCCGGCCGTGCGCCAAAGACAGTCGTGTGTGCAATTATGGATGTTGGAGTCATAGAGCTATAGTTAAGGGCCGTTCGGGCTCTCGGGTGATGACAAACATTGTGGTGGTGGGGCCGGAGGTGTCAAAATGCCTTAACCGTGGCATACGGTCGTGCTTGACCTAGTGTCGAGAGTCGTAGGACACGTAGGAACCGGCCGTGTGGTAGCATAGTCGTGTGTGAAAATATGGCGGTTCTAGAGCGGTGGAGCCATGGTTAAGGGCCATTCGGGTTCTTGGGCGGCAACAAATGCTGTGGTCGAGAGGCCAGCGGTGTCAAAACGCCTTAACCATAGTGCATGGGCGTGCTTGACTTGGTGCGAGGAGCCGTAGGATGCGCAGGAACCGGCCGTGCGGCGGCAAAGTCGTGTGTGCAAATATGGCGGTTACGGAGCCGTGGAGCCGAGGTTAAGTGCCGTTCGGGCTCTCGAGTGACGGCAAATGCTATGGTAGAGAGGCCGAGGTGTCAAAATGCCTTAACCATGGCGTACATGCATGCTTGACTCGGAGCCGGGAGCCATAAATGCGTTGGAACCGGCCGTGCGGCGGCATGGTCGAGTGTGCAAATATGGCGGTTTTGGAGCCGTGGAGGCATGGTTAAGGGCCCTTCAGGCTCTTAGGTGATGGAAAACTCTATGGTGGAGAGGTGAGAGGAATCAAAATGGCTTAACCATGGTGTACAGGCGTGCTTGACCCGGTGCCGAGAGCCATAGGATGCACAGGATCCGACCGTGCGGCAGCACGGTCGTGTGTGCAATTATGGATGTTCTGGAGTCGTGGAGCTGTAGTTAAGGGCCGTTCCGGCTCTCGGGTGATGACAAACATTGTGGTGGTGAGGCCAGATTCATCAAAACGCCTTAACCATGGCATACGGTCATGCTTGACCTAGTGTCAAGAGCTGTAGGACACGCACGAACCGGCTATGCGGTAGCATATTCGTGTGTGCAAATATGGCAGTTCTAGAGCTGTGGAGCCATGGTTAAGGGCCATTCAGGTTCTTAGGTGGCAACAAACGCTGTGGTGGAGAGGCTAGAGGTGTCAAAATGCCTTAACCATGGCGTACGGGCATGCTTGACTCAGTGCCAGGAGCCATAGGATGCGTTGGAACCGACCGTGCGGCAGCATGGTCGTGTGTGCAAATATGGCGGTTACGGAGCCGTGGAGCCAAGGTTAAGGGCTGTTCGGGCTCTCGAGCAATGGAAAATGCTATGGTAGAGAGGCCGAGGTGTCAAAATGCCTTAACCATGGCGTACGGGCATGCTTGACTCAGTGCCGAGAGCCATAGGATGCGTTGGAACCGACCGTGCGGCGGCATGGTCGTGTGTGCAAATATGGCAGTTTTGCAGCCGTGGAGCTGTGGTTAAGGGCCCTTCAGGCTCTCGGGTGATGAAAAACTCTATGGTGGAGAGGTGAGAGGCATCAAAATGGCTTAACCATGGCGTACGAGCGTGCTTGACCCGGTGCGAGAGCCGTAGGATGCACGAGGATCCGCGTGCAAAGCACGTCGTGTGTGCAATTATGGATTTTACGGAGTCGTGGAGCTATAGTTAAGGGCGGTTCGGGCTCTCGGGTGATGACAAATATTGTGGTGGTGAGGCCGAGGCGTCAAAATGCCTTAACCATGGCATACGATCGTGCTTGACCTAGTGTCGAGAGCTATAGGACATGCGAGGAACCGGGCGTGTGGTATCATAGTCGTGTGTGCAAATATGGGGTTCTAGAGCTGTGGAGCCATGGTTAAGGGCCATTCGGGTTCTCGGGCGGTAATAAACGCTGTGGTGGAGAGGCCAAAGGTGTTAAAACGCCTTAACCATGGTGCATGGGCATGCTTGACTTGGTGCGAGGAGCCGTAGGACGCATAGGAACCGGCCGTGCGGCAGCAAAGTCGTGTGTGCAAATATGGCAGTTCTGGAGCCGTGGAGCCAAGGTTAAGGGCCGTTTAGGCTCTAGAGCAACGGCAAACGCTATGGTAGAGAGGCCAGAGGTGTCAAAATGCCTTAACCATGGCGTACGGGCTTGCTTGGCTCAGTGCCGGGAGCCATAGGACGCGTTCCGCATGGTCGTGTGTGCAAATGTGGTAGTTTTACTGCCGTGGAGCCATGGTTAAGGGCCCTTCAGGCTCTCGGGTGATGGAAAACTCTATGGTGGAGAGGTGAGAGGCATCAAAATGGCTTAACCATGGCGTACAGGCATGCTTGACCCGGTGCCGAGAGCCATTGGATGCATAGGATCCGACCGTGCGGCAGCACGGTCGTGTGTGCAATTATGGATGTTCTGGAGTCGTGGAGCTGTAGTTAAGGGCCGTTCCGGCTCTCGGGTGATGACAAACATTGTGGTGGTGAGGCCAGATTCATCAAAACACCTTAACCATGGCATACGGTCGTGCTTGACCTAGTGTCGAGAGTTGTAGGACACGTAGGAACCGGCTGTGCGGTAGCATAGTCGTGTGTGCAAATATGGTAGTTCTAGAGCGGTGGAGCTTAAGGGCCATTCGAGTTCTTGGGTGGCAACAAATGCTGTGGTCAAGAGGCCAGCGGTGTCAAAATGCCTTAACCATAGTGCATGGGCGTGCTTGACTTGGTGCGAGGAGCCGTAGGATGCGGAGAACCGGCGGTGCGGCGAAGCAAAGTCGTGTGTGCAAATATGGCGGTTACAGGAGCCGTGGAGTCGAGGTTAAGTGCCGTTCAGGCTCTCGAGTGACGGCAAACGCTATGGTAGAGAGGCCGGAGGTGTCAAAATGCCTTAACCATGGCGTACAGGCATGCTTGACTCGGAGCCGGGAGCCACAAAATGCGTTGGAACCGACCGTGCGGCAGCATGGTCGAGTGTGCAAATATGGCAGTTTTGGAGCCGTGGAGGCATGGTTAAGGGCCTTTCAGGCTCTCGGGTGATGGAAAACTCTATGGTGGAGAGGTGAGAGGCATCAAAATGGCTTAACCATGGCGTACGGGCGTGCTTGACCCGGTGCCGAGAGCCATAGGATGCACGGGATCCGACCTTGCGGCGGCACGGTCGCGTGTGCAATTATGGATGTTCGGAGTCATGGAGCTATAGTTAAGGGCCATTCGGGCTCTCGGGTGATGACAAACATTGTGGTGGTGAGGCCGAGGCATCAAAATGCCTTAACCATGGCATACGATCATGCTTGACCTAGTGTCAAGAGTCGTAGGACACGCACGGAGCCGTTTGTGCGGTAGCATATTCGTGTGTGCAAATATGGCGGTTCGAGAGCTGTGGAGCCATGGTTAAGGGCCATTCAGGTTCTCGAGGCTGCAACAAACGCTGTGGTGGAGAGGCTAGAGGTGTCAAAATGCCTTAACCATGGCGTACGGGCATGCTTGACTCGGTGCGGGAGCCATAGGATGCGTTGGAACCGACCGTGCGGCGGCATGGTCGTGTGTGCAAATATGGCGTTCGGGAGCCGTGGAGCCAAGGTTAAGGGCCGTTCGGGTTCTCGAGCGATGGCAAACGCTATGGTAGAGAGGCCGAGAGGTGTCAAAATGCCTTAACCATGGCGTACGGGCATGCTTGACTCGGTCCGAGAGCCATAGGATGCGTTGGAACCGACCATGCGACGCAGCATGGTCGTGTGTGCAAATATGGCGGTTTGCGGCCGTGGAGGCGTGGCTAAGGGCCCTTCGGGCTCTCGGGTGATGAAAAACTCTATGGTGGAGAGGTGAGAGGCATCAAAATGGCTTAACCATGGCGTACGGGCGTGCTTGACCCGGTGCCGAGAGCCGTAGGATGCACATGATCCGTCGTGCGGCGGCACGGTCGTGTGTGCAATTATGGATGTTCAGAGTCGTGGAGCTATAGTTAAAGGGCCGTTCGGGCTCTCGGGTGATGACAAATATTGTGGTGGTGAGGCCAGAGGCGTCAAAACGCCTTAACCATGGCGTACGGTCGTGCATGACCTAGTGTCGAGAGCTATAGGACATGCGGGAAGCATTTGTTGTGCGGTAGCATAGTCGTGTGTGCAAATATGGCAGTTCTAGAGCGGTGGAGCCATGGTTAAGGGCCATTCGGGTTCTTGGGCGACAACAAATGCCGTGGTCGAGAGGCCAAGTGGTGTCAAAAAGCCTTAACCATAGTGCATGGGCGTGCTTGACTTGGTGCGAGGAGCCGTAGGATGCGCGGAACGGGCCGTGCGGCGGCAAAGTCGTGTGTGCAAATATGGCGTTACGGAGCCGTGGAGCCGAGGTTAAGTGCCGCTCGGGCTCTCGAGTGACGGCAAACGCTATGGTAGAAAGGCCGAGGTGTCAAAATGCCTTAACCACGGCGTACGGGCATGCTTGACTCGAGCCGGGAGCCATAAAATGCGTTGGAACCGGCCGTGCGCGGCGGGTCGAGTGTGCAAATATGGCGGTTTTGGAGCCGTGGAGGCATGGTTAAGGGCCCTTCGGGCTCTCGGGTGATGGAAAACTCTATGGTGGAGAGGTGAGAGGCATCAAAATGGCTTAACCATGGCGTACGGGCGTGCTTGACCCGGTGCCGAGAGCCATAGGATGCACGGGGATCCGGCCGTGCGGCGGCACGGTCGTGTGTGCAATTATGGATGTTCTGGAGTCGTGGAGCTATAGTTAAGGGCCGTTCGGGCTCTCGGGTGATGACAAACATTGTGGTGGTGAGGCCGGAGGCATCAAAATGCCTTAACCCGGCATACGGTCATGCTTGACCTAGTGTCAAGAGCAGCTGTAGGACACGCACGAACCGGTGTGCGGTAGCATATTCGTGTGTGCAAATATGGCGGTTCTAGAGCCGTGGAGCCATGGTTAAGGGCCATTCGGGTTCTCGGCGGCAACAAACGCTGTGGTGGAGAGGCTAGAGGTGTCAAAATGCCTTAACCATGGCATACGGGCATGCTTGACTCAGTGCCAGGAGCCATAGGATGCGTTGGAACTGACCGTGCACCAGCATGGTCGTGTGTGCAAATATGGCAGTTCTGGAGCCGTGGAGCCAAGGTTAAGGGCCGTTCAGGCTCTCGAGCGATGGCAAACGCTATGGTAGAGAGGCCAGAGGTGTCAAAATACCTTAACCATGGCGTACGGTTGTGCTTGACCTAGTGTCGAGAGCTGTAGGACACGTAGGAACCGGCTGTGCGGTAGCATAGTCGTGTGTGCAAATATGGCAGTTCTAGAGCGGTGGAGCCATGGTTAAGGGCCATTCGGCTTCTTGGGTGGCAACAAATGCGTGGTCGAGAGGCCGGCGGTGTCAAAACGCCTTAACCATAGTGCATGGGCGTGCTTGACTTGGTGCGAGGAGCCGTAGGATGCGCAGGAACGGGCCGTGCGGCAGCAAAGTCGTGTGTGCAAATATGGCGGTTACGGAGCCGTGGAGCCGAGGTTAAGTGCCGCTCGGGCTCTCGAGTGACGGCAAACGCTATGGTAGAAAGGCCGGAGGTGTCAAAATGCCTTAACCACGGCGTACGGGCATGCTTGACTCGGAGCCGGGAGCCATAAAATGCGTTGGAACCGGCCGTGCGGCGGCGGGTCGAGTGTGCAAATATGGCGTTTTGGAGCCGTGGAGGCATGGTTAAGGGCCCTTCGGGCTCTCGGGTGATGGAAAACTCTATGGTGGAGAGGTGAGAGGCATCAAAATGGCTTAACCATGGCGTACGGGCGTGCTTGACCCGTGCCGAGAGCCATAGGATGCACGGGATCCGGCCGTGCGGCAGCACGATCGTGTGTGCAATTATGGATGTTCGGAGTCGTGGAGCTATAGTTAAGGGCCGTTCGGGCTCTCGGGTGATGACAAACATTGTGGTGGTGAGGCCGGAGGCATCAAAATGCCTTAACCCCGGCATACGGTCATGCTTGACCTAGTGTCAAGAGGCGTAGGACACGCACGAACCGGGCGTGCGGTAGCATATTCGTGTGTGCAAATATGGCGGTTCTAGAGCTGTGGAGCCATGGTTAAGGGCCATTCGGGTTCTCGAGGCGGCAACAAACGCTGTGGTGGAGAGGCTAGAGGTGTCAAAATGCCTTAACCATGGCGTACGGGCATGCTTGACTCGGTGCCGGGAGCCATAGGATGCGTTGGAACCGGCCGTGCGGCGGCATGGTCGTGTGTGCAAATATGGCGGTTCTGGAGCCGTGGAGCCAAGGTTAAGGGCCGTTCGGGCTCTCGAGCGATGGCAAACGCTATGGTAGAGAGGCCGAGGTGTCAAAATGCCTTAACCATGGCGTACGGGCATGCTTGACTCGGTGCCGAGAGCCATAGGATGCGTTGGAACCGGCCGTGCGGCGGCATGGTCGTGTGTGCAAATATGGCGGTTTGCGGCCGTGGAGCCGTGGTTAAGGGCCCTCCGGGCTCTCGGGTGATGAAAAACTCTATGGTGGAGAGGTGAGAGGCATCAAAATGGCTTAACCATGGCGTACGGGCGTGCTTGACCCGGTGCCGAGAGCCGTAGGATGCACGGGATCCGGGCGTGCGGCGGCACGGTCGTGTGTGCAATTATGGATGTTCAGAGTCGTGGAGCTATAGTTAAGGGCCGTTCAGGCTCTCGGGTGATGACAAATATTGTGGTGGTGAGGCTAGAGGCGTCAAAACGCCTTAACCATGGCATACGGTCGTGCTTGACCTAGTGTCGAGAGCTATAGGACATGCAGGAACTGGCTGTGCAGTAGCATAGTCATGTGTGCAAATATGGCAGTTCTAGAGCTGTGGAGCCATGGTTAAAGGCCATTCGGGTTCTCGGGCGGTAATAAACGCTGTGGTGGAGAGGCCAAAGGTGTTAAAACACCTTAACCATGGTGCATGGGCGTGCTTGACTTGGTGCGAGGAGCCATAGGACGCATAGGAACCGGCCGTGCGGCAGCAAAGTCGTGTGTGCAAATATGGCAGTTCTGGAGCCGTGGAGCCGAGGTTAAGGGCCGTTCAGGCTCTCAAGCGAGGACAAACGCTATGGTAGAGAGGCCAGAGGTGTCAAAATGCCTTAACCATGGCGTACGGGCTTGCTTGACTCAGTGTCGGGAGCCATAGGACGCGTTGGAACCGACCATGCGGCAGCATGGTCGTGTGTGCAAATGTGGCGGTTCTTTGCCGTGGAGCCATGGTTAAGGGCCCTTCAGGCTCTCGGGTGATGGAAAACTCTATGGTGGAGAGGTGAGAGGCATCAAAATGGCTTAACCATGGCGTACGGGTGTGCTTGAACCGGTGCCGAGGGCCGTAGGATGCACAGGATCCGGCCGTGCGCCAGCACAGTCGTGTGTGCAATTATGGATGTTCTGGAGTCGTGGAGCTATAGTTAAGGGCCGTTCGGGCTCTCGGGTGATGACAAACATTGTGGTGGTGGGGCCAGAGGTGTCAAAATGCCTTAACCATGGCATACGGTCGTGCTTGACCTAGTGTCGAGAGCTGTAGGACACGTAGGAACCGGCCGTGCGGTAGCATAGTCGTGTGTGCAAATATGGCGGTTCTAGAGCGGTGGAGCCATGGTTAAGGGCCATTCGTGTTCTTGGGCGGCAACAAATGCGTGGTCGAGAGGCCGGCGGTGTCAAAATGCCTTAACCATAGTGCATGGGCGTGCTTGACTTGGTGCGAGGAGCCGTAGGATGCGCAGGAACCGGCCGTGCGGCAGCAAAGTCGTGTGTGCAAATATGGCAGTTCTGGAGCCGTGGAGCCGAGGTTAAGTGCCGTTCGGGCTCTCGAGTGACGGCAAACGCTATGGTAGAGAGGCCAGAGGTGTCAAAATGCCTTAACCATGGCGTACAGGCATGCTTGACTCAGAGCCGGGAGCCATAAAATGCGTTGGAACCGACCGTGCGGCAGCATGGTCGAGTGTGCAAATATGGCAGTTTTGGAGCCGTGGAGGCATGGTTAAGGGCCCTTCAGGCTCTCGGGTGATGGAAAACTCTATGGTGGAGAGGCCAGAGGTGTCAAAATGCCTTAACCATGGCGTACGGGCATGCTTGACTCAGTGCCGAGAGCCATAGGATGCGTTGGAACCGACCGTGCGGCAGCATGGTCGTGTGTGCAATTATGGATGTTTTGGAGTCGTGGAGCTATAGTTAAGGGCCGTTCGGGCTCTCGGGTGATGACAAATATTGTGGTGGTGAGGCCAGAGGCGTCAAAACGCCTTAACCATGGCATACGGTCGTGCTTGACCTAGTGTCGAGAGCTATAGGACATGCAGGAACTGGCAGTTCTAGAGCTGTGGAGCCATGGTTAAGGGCCATTCGGGTTCTCGGGCGGTAATAAACGCTGTGGTGGAGAGGCCAAAGGTGTTAAAACGCCTTAACCATGGTGCATGGGCGTGCTTGACTTGGTGCGAGGAGCCGTAGGACGCATAGGAACCGGCCGTGCGGCAGCATGGTCGTGTGTGCAAATGTGGCAGTTTTACTGCCGTGGAGCCATGGTTAAGGGCCGTTCAGGCTCTCGAGCGATGGCAAATGCTATGGTAGAGAGGCCAGAGGTGTCAAAATGCCTTAACCATGGCGTACGGGCATGCTTGACTCAGTGCCGAGAGCCATAGGATGCGTTGGAACCGGCCGTGCGGCGGCATGGTCGTGTGTGCAAATATGGCAGTTTTGCGGCCGTGGAGAGCTGTGGTTAAGGGCCCTTCGAGGCTCTCGGGTGATGAAAAACTCTATGGTGGAGAGGTGAGAGGCATCAAAATGGCTTAACCATGGCGTACGGGCGTGCTTGACCCGGTGCCGAGAGCCGTAGGATGCACGGGATCCGGCGTGCGGCAGCACGGTCGTGTGTGCAATTATGGATGTTCGGAGTCGTGGAGCTATAGTTAAGGGCCGTTCGGGCTCTCGGGTGATGACAAATATTGTGGTGGTCAGGCCGAGGCGTCAAAATGCCTTAACCATGGCATACGGTCGTGCTTGACCTAGTGTCGAGAGCTATAGGACATGGAGGCTGGGCGTGCGGTAGCATAGTCGTGTGTGCAAATATGGCGGTTCTAGAGCTGTGGAGCCATGGTTAAGGGCCATTCGGGTTCTCGGGCGGTAATAAACTTGTGGTGGAGAGGCCAAAGGTGTTAAAACGCCTTAACCATGGTGCATGGGCGTGCTTGACTTGGTGCGAGGAGCCATAGGATGCATAGGAACCGGCCGTGCGGCACCAAAGTCGTGTGTGCAAATATGGCGGATTCGGGAGCCGTGGAGCCGAGGTTAAGGGCCGTTCGGGCTCTCGAGCGACGACAAACGCTATGGTAGAGAGGCTAGAGGTGTCAAAATGCCTTAACCACGGCGTACGGGCTTGCTTGACTCGGTGCGGGAGCCATAGGACGTGTTGGAACCGACCATGCGGCGGCATGGTCATGTGTGCAAATGTGGCGGTTTTACTCCGTGGAGCCATGGTTAAGGGCCCTTCAGGCTCTCGGGTGATGGAAAACTCTATGGTGGAGAGGTGAGAGGCATCAAAATGGCTTAACCATGGCGTATGTGTGTGCTTGAACCGGTGCCGAGGGCCGTAGGATGCACGGGATCCGGCCGTGCGCAAAGACACGGTCGTGTGTGCAATTATGGATGTTACGGAGTCATGGAGCTATAGTTAAGGGCCATTCGGGCTCTCGGGTGATGACAAACATTGTGGTGGTGGGGCCAGAGGTGTCAAAATGCCTTAACCATGGCATACGGTCGTACTTGACCTAGTGTCGAGAGCTGTAGGACACGTAGGAACCGGCTGTGTGGTAGCATAGTCGTGTGTGCAAATATGGTAGTTCTAGAGCGGTGGAGCCATGGTTAAGGGCCATTCGGGTTCTTGGGTGGCAACAAATGCTGTGGTCGAGAGGCTAGCGGTGTCAAAACGAGTGCATGGGCGTGCTTGACTTGGTGCGAGGAGCCGTAGGATGCGCAGGAACCGGCCGTGCGGCAGCAAATTCGTGTGTGCAAATATGGCAGTTCTGGAGCCGTGGAGCCGAGGTTAAGTGCCGTTCAGGCTCTCGAGTGATGGCAAACACTATGGTAGAGAGGCCAGAGGTGTCAAAATGCCTTAACCATGGCGTACAGGCATGCTTGACTCAGAGCCGGGAGCCATAAAATGCGTTGGAACCGACCGTGCGGCAGCATGGTCGAGTGTGCAAATATGGCATGTTTGGAGCCGTGGAGGCATGGTTAAGGGCCCTTCAGGCTCTCAGGTGGTGGAAAACTCTATGGTGGAGAGGTGAGAGGCATCAAAATGGCTTAACCATGGCGTACAGGCGTGCTTGACCCGGTGCCGAGAGCCATAGGATGCACAGGATCCGGCCGTGCGCGGCACGGTCGTGTGTGCAATTATGGATGTTCGGAGTCGTGGAGCTGTAGTTAAGGGCCGTTCGGGCTCTCGGGTGATGACAAACATTGTGGTGGTGAGGCCGGAGGCATCAAAATGCCTTAACCATGGCATACGGTCAAGCTTGACCTAGTGTCAAGAGCTGTAGGACACGCACGAACCGGCCGTGTGCGGTAGCATATTCGTGTGTGCAAATATGGTAGTTCTAGAGCGTGGAGCCATGGTTAAGGGCCATTCGGGTTCTCGGTGGCAACAAACACCGTGGTGGAGAGGCGAGAGGTGTCAAAATGCCTTAACCATGGCGTACGGGCATGCTTGACTCGGTGCCGGAGCCATAGGATGCGTTGGAACGGACCGTGCGGCCGGCATGGTCATGTGTGCAAATATGGCGGTTCTCGGGAACCGTGGAGCCAAGGTTAAGGGCCGTTCGGGCTCTCGGCGATGGCAAACGCTATGGTAGAGAGGCCGGAGGTGTCAAAATGCCTTAACCATGGTGTATGGGCATGCTTGACTCGGTGCCGAGAGCCATAGGATGCGTTGGAACGGACCGTGCGGCGGCATGGTCGTGTGTGCAAATATGGCGGTTTTGCGGCCGTGGAGCGTGGTTAAGGGCCCTTCGGGCTCTCGGGTGATAAAAAACTCTATGGTGGAGAGGTGAGAGGCATCAAAATGGCTTAACCATGGCGTACGGGCGTGCTTGACCCGGTGCCGAGAGCCGTAGGATGCACGGGGATCCGGGCGTGCGGCGACGGCAAGTCGTGTGTGCAATTATGGATGTTCGGAGTCGTGGAGCTATAGTTAAGGGCCGTTCGGGCTCTCGGGTGATGACAAATATTGTGGTGGTGAGGCCGAGGCGTCAAAACGCCTTAACCATGGCATACGGTCGTGCTTGACCTAGTGTCGAGAGCTATAGGACATGCGGGAAGCCGGCGTGCGGTAGCATAGTCGTGTGTGCAAATATGGCGGTTCTAGAGCCGTGGAGCCATGGTTAAGGGCCATTCGGGTTCTCGGGCGGTAATAAACGCCGTGTGGTGGAGAGGCCAAAGGTGTTAAAACGCCTTAACCATGGTGCATGGGCGTGCTTGACTTGGTGCGAGGAGCCGTAGGACGCATAGGAACCGGCCGTGCGGCGGCAAAGCTTCTCCAAGTTGCATCGAGATATCTGGCCGATATGCTCAATGGTATCGGTGTCATCGACCGGAGAACTTGGTCAAATCCGTTGGTGGCTTAACTCTTGGTGGAAGAGCTACCCTATTGTACCACTACGGGAAAGGAGATTTGTATGCATATGTCGATGCTTTGGTTTCGGGCCGAATTGATTACGCATCATATCGGCCATTCGCTTAGGAGGACATCATTTGCATCTTGTGCTCCTGTCTCCTAGAAGGTACTCCCGATGCACTCCGTATCCCGGATTTGGCAAAGCACTCGAGCACCGTAATCAGTAAATTCTTGTACCCATCTCCATAGATACTCTTCTCGCAATCTATTTGCCACCGGGGAGATCTTGTAAGCAGATGCGGGTATATCGTTGTTGCACCAAAAGTTACTTGACCATGAGTTTGCTGCTCGGTCACGGGAGGCTTTTCCTTTTCATCATAAACAGCCCCGTCCTTGCTAGTGCCAATTATCTCTCCTCCTCCAGTTGACTTCCCCGAAGATTCTTGAGTGTTGAAGAACACCGGTCGAGAAAACTCTCCAAATCTTTCTTCAAAGCGCTTGTCAAGTTGCTGGACCAAAAGTATCAACCATGATTTTGCGGAAGGTGCCCGGAAAAGCTGTGTTGTGATTCAACATAGTGTCTCCCACGCCTTTGTAAATGACTCCAACTACCTCATCGCATCTCCTCCTCGTCGTAACATCGGCCCGACCCCGGCGAGAAGAACTCGTGGCGTGATTGCTTGACGATCACTTTGCCACTCTTGTTCTTGGAAAAAGACATCGACATTTCGCGTCTTGTTCCATTGCTTGCTCTACCATCGGCGTTGCTCGGCGCGGCTCGTCCATGGTCACGTTCGGAACGTGACTGTTGTCAATTTCGATCCATCCTAGGCGAGAAGTGGTCCCACCGGGCGTGCCAAAAAGTGTGTTGACACAAAATGTGGTGCACTTGTGTCTCACACACGGCAAGCCGGAAAGCCTAGCTTCAATCGGGTGCCCGGCGTACGAATCCGAAAGCGTGCCGGTCGATTTGACTCGAAAGTCGACAAGGGATAAAACGGTAAGATCATAAGCGGAACATCTTTGGGTGAGACTAGACAGTTCCATCTTTACGGCCACGAAGCCACTTACGATGACACTTAGCTATAGAAGCTATCTCGCCAACAAGTTTGCAATTCATTCGGCTAATATGATATGATTGACATGAATAAAGGCTGAACCGCGAATGCGTGTAAACGAAGACATGTTTGAACAAGATTAAATCATCAAGGCATATCAAACTACATCTAGGTTTAAAGCATCATCAAGCACTAATAATTAAGGATAAGTAACTTATAAATATAAATCTACTAAACAACACATGCATAGGCTACTCCAACTAGTACGCCGCACGTCTAGCCTTCATAAACCCATCGAGCATAAACCCAAGCAAGCTAATCCACCGCATGATACCACTCGCTATGAATTTACACCACCCCTTGCGCGAGATCAATCCACCGCATGATACAATCTAACGAGTAAATAGCTAAAAGCACGTAATTACCTAACAGATCTATAAATACTCGCTACATGTATAAGCATAACCGTATCGGCAAGATTGCCGAATTGGGGTCCATGAAGAAGGAACAAACAAGTAACATGTAAAAGGAACCTATCAAATTAAACCGATCTCAAGTCCACCAGATGACTAGCTCTAGAGTAACCCAAAGACCTGCATCTGCCGCACGGTACCCGGTCCTGTCAAGGCTTATCTACATCTAACGTGAATGAACCCACAACACGTGACAATCTAGATCGATCTAATTCGGCTATATGAAATTGATCTACTTGATATCGAATAAACATGAGATTATGACCAAAAAGCCGAAAAGAGCATCAATCTAGATTGGGCAAAAGAGTGTTGCAAATAAATAAACATTAAATAAAACATGCAACACGTGATAACTTAATGAATCTATTAGATCTTGCCAAATCTAAGAGAGCCGATAACTGTCTTTACTCATGTCTTAATCCGCCGCACGATACAAGGCACAAGCAAAAACTTCCCATCATTAAGCTTAAATCCGCCGCACGATACTAGACATGATAGCAAGGTTGCCGGGACTTACGGAGGTCGACGGATCGATTGGCCCTCTCGAAGAACTCGACGACACGACTAAAAGGACTCGAAGGGTGGCACGTAGCCGGTTGTATTGATTTGGTTGTGAACCCTTATTACAATGGTCGAGGGTTTATATTTATACCCTGGACAAAACATGAGTCCTAAGTGCTTACGAACTATCTAAACAAAATTGGAAAGATACAAATATGTTAACTCTAACCATAATCGGAGTCCTTGACTATCACGACTCCTTCCCTTTTTAAGTCGCTTCCTCTTTCCTTCTTTTGCCTTCAAATGAAGCCGATCATTTGCCGAACAATCGGAAATTAGCCGACCGCATATGTATTTGCCGAATCGCCCTCTCTGCGTTGCTCGTAGGCCCCCTTTGTCATATCCCGACCAAATTCTGGTGTTAACACATGCCCCCTCAATTTCAAGATAAAAGGGTTTTATTTCGAAATTGACTATCATCGGTCTGCCCTTCGCCTAGGTCGGCACCGCCGACGCCCCGGCCGCCATTTGAGATACGTGCTTACTACTTGTCTTCAATGGCGACGGAGACTTCAACCGGCTCCATCATGGCAACGGGAACTCAAGAGGAGCTTCTAGAGGTAACCCTACTCGTATCACCCATTCGGCAATTCTCTTGAATTAGTTCTCAAATGTGTTCTTGATTTATTCGCTCTCACCTCTTCTAAAGGAAATGAAGAACGAGATTTTGATTTCCAATCTTGCTCATCCTGGGTCATTTTTCCTTGGTCCAATGGGAGACCCCAATCCGAGGGATTTTATTGAAAAGGAAACTTTGAGGATCCCATTCAAATCCAGGACTGCCCCCCCAAACAGGTGGCCGAACACTTTCAAAACTTGGCCCCTTTCCTCAATCACGGGATGGCGTGATTGGTACCGTAGGATGCGGTCCGGGAATAGTGACCGGGAATCACAAGATATTCAAGACCTTTGCTTGGAGCTTTCTTTAGGCGACATGCCAAGGAATGATTCCCTCCGATAGCCACTTCTCACTTTTGGTCTCGATGCCATCAATGCATTCATCTTTGGTCACGGCCCAATGT
The DNA here is from genome assembly GCA_018135685.1 of Themeda triandra. Classification (NCBI taxonomy): domain Eukaryota; kingdom Viridiplantae; phylum Streptophyta; class Magnoliopsida; order Poales; family Poaceae; genus Themeda; species Themeda triandra. Next base: position 28,088 of record JAENPR010001841.1, read on the forward strand.
CAATTACTTTATCGAGATATCTTCATGATGACCGGACTAAACATAACCAAGCCAACATACCCTTTCAAATTCAAAGGCACCGGTTGTCACACCCCAAAATTTTTCATTTTGAGATGTGAATCAAAAACACTAAATAAAACAAAGGATTTATTAATTTTCCTAAAATAAACCGAGACTTTATTCATTTATTGTCATTATAAAATGATAAAAGTGTGGTTTCAAAAACTTTCATAAAATTAATAAAGGTGTGGTTGAGTTTGTGCCTTGCTCTATTGAGTGGTGTTGGAGTGGGAAAATGTTTTGCTAAAATCCTAACTAGGCACGACCTCGAGCTTCCTTGTTGCTAGGCTCTTGCTCGCTCTAGTGAGCCTCAATCCTTCATGGCTTGTCTCCGACTAACTTTAGTCTCACCCGACTAGCACTAACCCCCTCTGATCAACCATAGTCGGCGGGGCTTACCCTAGCCGGCTTTGGCTTGGGCACAGGTAGCCACCGCACACCCCGACCAAATCGGATAGCACCCGGTGAGCCGTAGCTCGCCCTAGCCCGACCTAGCTGCCCGGCCAACCTAGGCCAAGCCCTACGGGGTCCTGGCCACCCTAGCCCCGCCTCGGCCAACTACGGCCGGCCATAGCCAACAAGAGCCGGCTATGGCCAACCTTGGCCAGCCATGGCCGCCCGACAGCTAGCGCCGGCCCGGCCCGAAGTGGCCATGGGCCACCAGCAGCCAAGTTAGGCCGGCAAGCCCAGCTCCAGCCAGATCACCGCTTGACCTGGCTAGTCCCCTAACCTCTCCTGGCCATCTCTAGCCTTCCCTGGCCAGCTTTGGCCAGCACCAGACGGCCATAGCCTTCCTTGGCCAGCCGTGGCCAAGCCCGGCTAGCCAGCAGTGGCCATAGCTGGCCTACACCACGGCCCAGCCAACTTCAGCTGGCCATTGTGGCCAGCTCATCGTCGTGGGCTAAGCCCAACTAGTTGGCCTGCTCTCTAGCCCGTTTCGGTCTCCTCCCTTTTTATTTTAAAGCTTCTCCAATTTTTTCGGATGCTCTAAAATATCATTTTCATGTGCTCCAGATACTTTATTTGGATTCATCATGTCTCAATCTATCCCTAGGTATTTTTCCCATAATTTTCGGAGACTTAGAAATTTTTTCGGGGTTTTAAAATGATTTCGGGTTTTTCCGGAATTATTTTTGGGCGAAAATGATTTTCTAATAAATCCCAAAATTATTAAAAATAAATTATTTTTTCCGTGCCCCAAACCCTAGGCATATATATATGCCGGTGTTCGTCTCGTCGCGCGATTCAGAACACCAAACCCCATCGCGAGCCGCCACTCGTAGCTCCCGCAATCCCTCGCCGAAGTTCGCATTGCGGCTAGGGTTCGGCGAACTCTCCGCGAGCGTTTCCGGCCAAACCGTCGGGCTCCGGCGGAAGCCGCCACCACCGGAAGGGTTGCCCTCGATCTCCTTTACGCCGTCACGACGTTTGTTTCAAGAATCCGCCGTCGTATGATGGTTTCCCTAATCCTATCTCTCTTTGCCGGCGAGGTATTTCCATGGACGGCCGTCGTTCATCGTCTCCGGCCACCATCGCCCTCCGCCTTCGTCGCGCCCGACGCGCGGCCTCGGCGTCACCCCGCGGCCCCGCGCAGCGCTCCGGTCGCCCCCGCGCGCGCAGCGCGCGCCGCTCGCGCGAGCGGGTTGGCCGCCGCCGCCGGCCGTTCGGCCATCGCGTGGAGGACCCTGCGGGTCGCTCGGGCGCGGCCGCGGGCCGGCGCGCGGCCGCGCGCCGGCTCGGCCGGCTCGGCCGAGGCCCCCCCCCTTCATCCCCCGCACGCGAGAACGGCCATGGCTGCCATGGCCATGGCCACTTTACGGAGGAAGAGGAAGACCAAGGTAGAACATGAACTAATTACGAAAATGCCCTCGCGATATTATTTGCAGAAATGCCATCGATCTTTAGTCCTCCGCCGTTTCACCGTTCTAGCTCCGTTTTAGGCGATCTTGGACTTTTCAGAATCGACTCGACGTAAGCTACGCGTTAGCAGTGATGATAGCCTCATTTGATACTTTTCAAAATGCAGCTTAGAACTAAGTTTGATTAGTGGTCCTTTAGTGCTCTTTTCAAAACACGCATAGTCTCGGCCTATCTCGTTAGTTGTACCCTCCTAACTATAGCTTCTTGGTTAGTTGTTCTTGCGCTCCCGAGATCGTAGCTTCGAGCTCTATCATTTTGGTTCGCTCTTTCGTTAGCTGTTTCTTTTGTATGGTGTATGCTCTTAGTCTTGTCTGTTTGTGTTGCATGCTTGATGTTTTACGAGAAGCAGTCGACAAGTGCCGAAGACCAGGAGCTGAGGATCAACAAGTGCAGTGGAACTTGGAGACCAGAAGATAGAAGAGCTGGAAACTCTGGAGCAACTAGAACTTGGATTTAAGGCAAGTACAGGCATCCCTTTGATCATGTTGATCCCATGAATGTTTATTTATAATTCATGCATGTGTCTAAATCGGTGAACCATAGGACCAACTAGCCACTTTACCAAACATCCTATGGGGGTTTTGTAGACGGGTTATAGGTCCGCTAGTGCTCGCTTACCTATTCATTAACAATGTTTATATTAATCTTGCTTCTTTGATAAAAGTTGTGCTAGTTGGTGATGGGCTGCGGCCATGGAGAAGTGGCAACGATGCGGTGAGCATCGTTGGTTGGTGAAGCAAGGGAGATACGGGTGCTAGGGTTTTGCTCGTAGCGACGGGGCATCCGTGTCGTCTCTCCCTAAGGACCGGTTCGTGGAGCGACCACCACAGGACTTCCGTACATCTCCGGGCTAATGGGCTCTTGCTTGGCCAATTAGTAGGATCATCATAGGCGAGGTTGGGCGGCTTACCGACGGGTGCCATAGCAATGGTGATAAGGGTGATCTCAAGTTCTAGTATGGGTGTTACGGACGATCCGTAGACCGGGCGTAGGCTACGAGTACGTCACCCATATGCTTGCGACATTCTGTCGAGTTGCCACTTGTCCTTGACCCTGTGAAAAGCCTCGTTGTGACCCCTGCCGGCCTGTCTTGGTAACGGGCTAAGAGGTTTGGCCACCTCGGGCGAAAGGGTAATCACAATCTGGAGTGAAAGTGTACACCTCTGCGCGAGTTTGATCAATCGATATATCGTCCGTGCTCACGGTTACGAGCGGCCCGGATCCTCGCATGATTAGAAAAAGTTTTCTTTGATCGTGGAGAATGGTTATTGAGAGGTTGCTACCTCGGGCTTTACCAGGATAGCAATCTGTGGTATCCGAGATGGCTATCTCGTATATATATTTATGTACTTTAAAAGCTTATCTTTTTTAAAAAAATGATCTTAATGAACCTTAATTCTACTTGAACCTTAATTAAGGGTTGAGCTTTCCACCAAGTTGATAGCAATAGGTTGCTAATTAAAATACACTGTTACTAAAAGTGCTACGCAGTTATACCTTTGAGCTTTACCTTGTTCAAGCCATGCATATCATTATACTTTTCGCTTTTGTACTTGTTGAGTTCGACATGGACTCACCTTGCAATAATGCGCTAGCAAGGTGTTCTTTGGACATTGAGATGCCGAAGGTGCTTGGCGTACGAAACCCCAGATCAATCCCGTCCCCGAGAGGAATGGAGCTCGAAGAGAAGATGTAGCCAACGTTAGTGATACTCTAATGTTTTGTAAGTGTTATTATATATGTTCCGCTATATACATTGTTTATCGGTATTTATCGTTCTAGTTATATGTGTGGACTTCGGGCACACATATGACGGCCTCGGTATTCTTTGTAAACCGGGGTGTTATAGAATGGTATCGAGCAATGTTGATGTAGGACGTATGCCAAGATAGCACTCTGGTCGTTTTCAAAAGCTTATTTTGCTACAAAACTATTTTGTCAACCCTTGACTATTGAATTCGACTATTATCTACACCCTTGAGTTGTGTCCCTTCCTTGAATAGCTTCCGATGAGCTATTATTTTCTAAACTCCTTGAACTTTTGTTTTGATTGGTTTACTAAAAGTTTTATAAACCAAGTTTTGTTCATAAAAAAATTCTATGGCCTTTATCATCTATCATCTGCCCTTTAGGATGACCACCATTGATGAAGAAGCACGAGTAGAATCGATGGTGTGATGCTTGCTTGTTTTGCTTGTTTGTGGTTTTGCCTTTGTGTCACCTTTATTTTCGTGTCCCGAAGTAGGCTCTGAAGGTGAAGATAGAAGTGTAGCTCTATCTTTGTTAAGTGGGGTAGAGTCCTCTCTTATCCTAGCTATCCTTCCAACAATCCCAATTCCATTAATCTCAGTCTTGCTTGACATCATGCTCTATGTCCTTATACCCCTACTTATACGGGTCCTTGTTACATCATTAAATGAAAAAAATCCAAGCGGTGGTGTCAATGGAAAGGATGCTAATGGTTGGAGTCAATAGACAACTTTAGCAACCCCAATGAGTGTGAACAAGGTGATAGCTTGGCATGCTCATATCCTCGAGATGATAGCTATTCGGATAACCAAGCTCCAAAATCTTCTATCAATGCAAGCTATACTTCTCCAAGGCGACATTGAAGGAGCTCTTCGTAAGTGTCAAGAAGATTCAACCATGCTACCCTCATCCTCGATCGATCAGTTGAAGTCAACAACTATGTAGGATCATATATCGGGTGGAGTGGAACCACAAACGAGATACTCACAATGAAACTCGGGGGGGGTGATGAAGATGCCGATTACGAGAGACTGGAAAGAATATGGAATTCAAGGAAATTGAAGGTAACAAATTGCTAGGGGTTCAAGAGTCGTGTCATTGCTGTAGACATTAGGGTCTACCATGTCGTCGGAGAGCGATCAAGATAAGGAAAAGTCAAGGCATTCTAGAAGCTTCGACTCAATTGAACAAGAGAAGGAAAGTAATATCACGGGATCCATTAATTATTGAGAAGTGAGCCAGACTTGAGTTCCACCTCACAGCTAGTGTAGTCCCGATCTCTCAAGAGATGTCCCCACTAGATAAGAAGGTTAACACCCCAAGCCACGCCCGTTCTGCTCGGGATAGACCTAGATGAGTGGGCTATCACCTATATAGAGTTTCAGTCTAGGAAGAGAAAGAAGGTTAAGAAGCAAACCAGTGGAGAAGCTCTAGTGAAAGAGAACCTTCAGAATCAACCAGCTAGTAGCATCCCACCTACTCAAAGCACATCAATTCACATCTAGGTGACACCATTGAGAAGACCGATAGAAAAATCTGCTATCATTGTCAAGATGAGGGGCATTCTATAAGGCGATGACCAATGAATTACCTACAGAGGTATGGGGACAACAAACAGAAGCAATGTCACAAGCAAGGCAGATTGAATTATGTGGAGTTGAGTACTGCTTACAACGCTGAGAAAGATTATGGTTGACTCAATTATGGTAAACTCAAACCCCGCTTCTGTCCTATTTGACTCAGGCTCTACACATTCTTTCATCTCAAGCAAACAGGTAGTCGCTCATAAGATGCTTATGCTTTCACTAAAGAAACCCATGATAGTTAATTCTCCAAGAAGGGAGATAAGATCAACCCATGCCCGAAAGTTGAATCTCAACATAAAGGGTGCAAGATTTGAGGTAGACCTTATATTTTTGGAACCATTGGATATTAACATCATCCTCGATATGGGATGGTTTTCTACAAGTCATGGAGTAATTAACCAGATCCAATGCTCGGTGTCTCTGACAACCCCATCAGGAGAAAGGATTGTTTATGAAGGCACTCAAACCTGTTTCAAGGCAAAAGGGATACAACAGAACAAACGGGTCAGTGAAGATGTGATCGAGGAAAGTTGAAGACCATATGTATACACAGGGCCACCTCAGCATCAAAGAAGTTGCAAAGTCCAAAGGTGAGGTTTAGACGGATTTGAATGGTCGCAATGAAGCACGAAGTACACAAGATAGTATATGAAGCTAGCTACTTCTTTCATATTATGCTATCTTGTTCTCGAGTCGCTTGTAATTTCCTTGTAGTAGAGTTAACTATTTCATCAGACCTTATTACTTTCAACTCCAAGCTATAAAATGGATTTGCTTACCAATATGTTTAGCATGCGGATATGTTTTGCCAAAATCATCCCAACTAGTCTCTTGAGAATCTTCATCTTTTTCCTCCTATCTACTTCTCTGAAGAGGTTGAATTATGTTGTGGTTGCTCAAGATGACAGTTGGCAATGAGAAAATCTCCTGGAGACAGTACTAATAGGATTACACTCTCACACTTGTTCCTAAGTAAGCAATAATTTGTTAAAGTGGGGTAGCATCCGCTACCATTGTTTGGTCTAGAGTCTGTTGAAGTTCAAGGCACAAAGAGTTTAAGGATTGAGCCTTATCAATCATGTGATCACCTCTGTCTCCCTCTCTAACCTTCAGTCCTTACCCTCCAACTCTTACCGCTCGGAGTTAACATTGCACCAATACTTGAAGATCAACCTTCACCCCGTTAAGGGTAATCTCTTCTAGTTGCTAATCTGTTGGTCTTCTATATCTCAAATATGAACCAAGCAACCTATGAGCACCTTGAGATATATTCTTGTCTTTTATATCAGCTATGCTAATCCTTGTTCCCTAACTCTTGTATTCCGTGATGCGAAACCTAAAGACTTATTGCTATCACTTTAGCATGTCTTGCCAGGTTCTCCACCTCTATCTTTCTTGTCATCTACTTTTAGGTTCATCACCTATCATGGATCCTCAATGTATGTCTAAACGCTACCTAACATGGAGACAAAGTAATCTCAACCATCATTTCCTCCAAAACCTTTGAGAATCTTTTTGTCTTGCAAGTGGAGTTAGCCATGCAAGATTTATACCGTGTCATCGGAGATAACAAATTGGTAGTAAACTTAGTAATGATGTCTTGATTAACGATTGACGGTGCCACGATTAAAAATGAGAGTCTCCAGTGGGTGCGCACACATGGATGGCTACTCAGCAAGCGTTGGTAACGTGATTTTTAGTCATGATCCATTATAAAGCTACTCTGATGTGTTATCTCATCATGAACTTTTCTTTGGTCATCTTAAATATATATATTGGAAAGACCAATCCTTGTGTTCTAGATCAATCTCTTGTTAATCCATAGACCCATGTCTCATAACTCTTGATAAATAAGAACACGAAGACCAACTTATGTTTTTCGTGTGACCGGCCTTTCTCTATCCGATTGATCTTTATCAATCTATTATCCTTCTATGTTACGTCACTAGAGATCCCTAAGGAATCTCGAATCCTACAGTTGAATCATGTGGACCTTTAAGTTCATTCATTGCACAAAGTGAACCTTAAAAGCTTGGTAAGTGCAAATCTCTCTCGAGCTTTTCGGAGGATAAATAGGAGATCATGCATTACTTCTCTTTTAAGTAATGCTAATTCTATCACCTTGTCTTCATATCTTAATGTATGAAACATCTGTGATTCTTTTTCTATGTCTTGGTTTATAATCTCGTAACAACCCGGAGGAATCAATATCCAACTTGGTTGTTGTTGTTTCAGCCCTTTGGGGTTGCACCCCCTGAAGGACCCAAACAGGAGATAAAGGAAATGCAGAACTACGAAACGAAATGAACAACACGAACCTTATATTCCTTGCGCTCCGGCAAAAACGCACGGAGTCCAGAAGTCCCCTACATCGTCCCCAGAGGGGTCTACTTATAGGAAGCCGCGTTACATTTTGTACAAGAATGCCCTCGGCAACCCTAATTTCAACGTACAGGAGCAGCCGACACGGGGCAGACAAGTAAATGGACCGAGGGCCCACCTATGTCGGTCAACCACCGACCGGGGACGCGTCGGGCTCGTCTACGCCAGCCGCCGAATGCGTCCCGTCTCGGCCGAATGCGCGCCCTCTCGCGCTATCGGGATTTCCTCCCTGGCGCCCGTCGGCGCCGGATGCACGCCTTCCCCGCTATCGGGGCTCCCGCCGGCGACGAGGCCGGATACGCGCCTTCCCGCTATCGGGGCTTCCGCCCGTGCCGCGCCGGATGCGCGCCGTCCAGCGCTATCGGAGCTTCCGCCTGGCGCCGAAGCCGGGTGCGCGCCTTCCCGCGCCATCGGGGCTTCCGCCTGGCGCCGACGCCGGATGCGCGCCGTCCCGCGCTATCGGGGTTTCCGACTGGCGCTGACACCGGATGCGCGCCGTCCCGCGCTATCGGGGTTTCCGACAGCGCCGACCCGGATGCGCGCCGTCCCGCGCTTATCGGGGTTTCCGACCGGCGCCGACACCGGATGCGCGCCTTCCCTGCGCTATCGCCCGCACCGCGCACATTAAACACATGAGGCGTATACGATTAGGGGGACGGGGTGGCCAATTCCACTCCCGCCCCCAACGGTAGCCCTCCGGTCTTGCCCGAAGGGCGGTCCCTTCCGGGGAAGGCCGGCAATATATCGCTATGCCGAATGTGGCCGCGCCGAATGTGCAAGCGCCGCCCTAGGATGAGGAGACGAAATTAATAATTTTTTTTTTTTTTTTTGCCTCGATTCACGTGAACCGACGCGTCGGCTCCCCACGGCCGCCCTTGCCTATAAAAGGCGAGGCGCGTGAGGGGGCGGGCACTTAGCTCCGGCGCGCGCCTGCCACTCACGCATTCGAGGTTCACTTTCGGTCTCCGCATCCGGGATCTTCCTCCTCATTCGGTAAGGCATTTGCACTTTCGATTCTTTTGAGTTGTTTACGCTTTCGGGGCTGGGTTGGGCTGATCTAGGTAAGATTCGGATGCCACTATCGGCCCTATTGAACACGATTTCGTTTTTCTTCATAGCTCGGAAGCCAAGGCACTCTTTTGGAGCAATCGCATATGTCCGAAAGCTCTTCGTCCGGGATTCGGCCAAAACAGCCCACGAATCCGCATCCGGGCTCTCCGCTTTTTGCGCCGAATTGGCGGCCAGCTAAGCCAATCCGGATCGAGAGAACATGTCACACGATTCCGGAGCCGCCTTGGGGAGCCGAAATAGTTGTACCGATTCGCGCTATAGCGCCCGCGATAGCGGCTCCGTGGTCGGCTTGTCCATTGAAGAAACCGTTAGCGGTCAAGGGAGCGCGGGGTGGAGTGAAGAATACGCCGAATCTGCGGAATGTGACGGTGCGAAAGAAGCGCGGCGTCCGCCGGATCGGATGGGGGTGAAGGCATCGGACCCGGACCGACCCGTAGAAACCGCCGTGTCGAATCGAGGGCACACCGGCATCATATGCCGATCTAAGATTGACGAGGAGCGTCTCGACTCGTACCAACGCAACGGCCTTCCGAGCGCCTTTGAGCGCGAAAGGAGCCGGGCTCCGGGGACGAGGTTACACCGAAACCGAGGCCGAATGAGGCGTTGTGTTCCGTGACTTCTTCATCGCCGGGTTGAGGTTTCCGTGGCTCCGTTCTTTGTAGCCGTTCGCAAAAATTCCGCCGAGATCCACCATCTAACCCCGAATGCGATCGCCGGCTCAAGCATATACGCCATGGCCACGAAGATGATGGGCCACGAGCCGAGTGTTGCCCATTTCGTGAAGCTTCATTGCACACACTTCCACTCGAAAGTGGGGAAAGTTGATGGGCGGCCCAATATTCGCGCCGAGTATGGGTCTTACAATTTCGTGCCGGCTCCGGGGCAAGAGCGAGCGCTTGGTACCCACCTTCAAAGAGAAGTGGGAAGAATGGACCAAGTTTTGGTTTTACATTCGGGTTGCCTCGGACGAGGAGATAGACGCGCCCGGAAGAGAGTAAGGCGTCGCCGGGCTAACCCGTTGGTGTCTTTGATGACCGTGATGATTGGCGAGAAAACATCCGCCTCACGACGCTTTCGGACCGGCGAGATCACGCGGTCGCGGAAGCGTACTCTCTTACCGCCGGCCGGCAAACTAGCCATGACTTGGCGTAAGAAATGATAGCTATCGACGAGTGGCCCTTATGCGAACTTGTGAAATTCGAGCCTATTCGGGACATCGGTGGCTATCGGGGTCCAGATTATCTTCTCGAGCGCCGGATCACTTTACCTCGACGCAAAGCATACCCGGGCGCCGGAGAAGAAGGCTGTCCGGTTGTGCGGGCCGTATGGAGAAAGGGAGCACAAGAAGAAAATGATTCGACTTGGAAATTCTCCTAGGAAGAACCGCATTCTAGGATCGCATGGGTATTCGGTATTCGGAGAGGCCGCCCCGGCTCCGAAAGCGCCCAAGGCCCAAAGCGCGATGATGTCAATGAGCCGGAAAGAGCGGCCCAAGGCGCGGGACGGGATCGGGAGCGCCCGGATCAGCCCCCGCACATGACACCTGGTCCTTCGCACCGATTCGGTGCTGCCAGCACCGTTGCCGCCGAGAAGCGAAAGCGCGCAAGGCAAAGCCGGAACGCCGGAACCGGAGGCTCGCGATGTTCGGGTATGCCGCGAAATGGCCGGACGACCGTGGACCAAGCCTCACGAAAAGCAGCTCTAAATTCTCCTTGGGCTTCACAGGGGTCCCGGGGCCTTTGCATGCCGAAATGGTAGAGCCGGACACGCGTTGCGCATTAGGGCGTAGGCTTTGGCATCCCGGGCGTCATGGACTAATGTGACATTTTTGCCCTTATGTTTTGCGAGGCAAAACCGGCGGTTCTAGCTCGATGGCCGAACGCGCAAGAAAATTGCTGACCCATGCCGCTTGCCTCCGAAAGCGCACCCGACGCCGAGTTCCCTAGGCGTGAGCTTGAAGAGGCCGCCCGGACACCTCCGGGCGCTTTCGCGATGACGAAACGACCCGGGGCCACCGGTGTACTGCGGCCGGTGCGGCGCCCGCTCCAATGCCGCCGCCGCTTCCGCGGAAGCGTCCGGTCCGTTCGGACCCGGACGAATCCGCCAGAGACCCGGTAAGTCCCGATTCCACCGCGAGCTAAGTCGCATGACCCCGAAACCGCGGCGTGTGCTCTATTTGGACATGGCGGAGCTCTCCTTAGAGCGAGCCCCAGGCGAATGCGACCACATGCGCGTGTATTCGGGGTGCTCATCTCCCGAGGACACGAGCCCAGACCGTGAAAGGACTTACCAACTTGCTCGTGCTCTAGGGGCGGCTTCGGACGCTCTAGGGGCGGGTGTCGCTTTCGCGGACCAGTGCAGCACCTCCTTTAGTGCCACCACCACCGAAAGGGATCTGACCAAGGTGGATCGCCTGGAGCTCCTCTCGGCCATCAATTTCCACGCTATTTCTGTAAGTTTTCGACCCCGAATGATCTGAGTCTTTTCCTTTTCGGGTTGTTTACATTCTCACTCTTTTCTGTCGCGCAGCAATCTGTTATAAGTCTTTGCGCTCGCCAAGCGGATTGCGCCGCTGTCGCTTTCGTTGAGTCTAAGCTCACCGAAAGCGAGGCCGAGGTGCGCAGGGCGAAGGAGGAGGCCGGCGCAAGCTCGCACCGAGCTTAACAGAGAGAAGACGGCGCGCGAGCGGCCCAGCGGACGCCCGGACCGCCAGACCGAAAGGAACACCCAAAACCAACCGCAGCGGTCCGCCGTCGCCAAAGCAACTCGACGAACTTAACCAGGTCGCTACCATATTCGCGCGTCTGGTGGCCGGAGTTGGCGACGAGGTGGTGGTGCCCGCTATCGGGGAGGACACCTCGGTGTTTGATTTTGCCAGTTCCTCCGGACCGAGCTCGCCGCATTGGAGGGCCAAATGGAGCTCGGACGCCGCTGGGCCGCCCTTGAAACCACCGTGCGCCGTGCAAGGCGCCGAAGGACGCGGCTGTCCACATGCGGCCCGCACTTCCGGCTCCCGATGACGTGGACCGCTTCGGGTCCCGGATGGGGACGCACACGAGGCCGCCGTGAAGTTCTTCGGCCGTTTCGGAACGGTGGCGGTCGCAATCTCGGCTTGCTTCGGGCGGCACTAAGCGTGGCGGAGGTAAAACTGCCGAATGGTGCTTGTCACTTGATGGGTTGGGTTAGGAATCTTTTAACTAACATGACCATTTTCGTGCTTCTTTCTTTTAGGGGATGAGGCGGAGGAGGCCATTATCCGTGACCGGGTCGTGGCCTACATTCGGGGTAGGGACGAGCGCGAGGCGGCCGCGGCGGGCGACACGCCGTCCTCCAGCGCTTCCGGTCTCGGAGATGGCCCGTGCGCCCGAAAGTGCCGCACGAGTCGATCAATCTGGGTGCCGCGAACCCTTCGCGGCGGCGTCCACCGGGCCGGGCGTGCTGGTCCTCAGTCTCCTGCAGCCGAAACTGCGGCTAACTCTTGATGTATCCCTTTGTAAGAACTTAACTCTGTCGTGCTTGGCCCTGCGTGGCCGTGTTTGTGGCCCTGCGTGGCCGGGGTTCGGGGAACCCTAGAACTTCTTGAACATATTTTTGCGGTACCGGAACCGAATGCGTTCATAGTTTAACTATTTGTTTGTTTTCCTGCGCGATTGTGTTACCGCTTTCGATCCAGCGTCGCATTCGGGGACTTGAAAATTCCGGATCCGCGAATGCTTTGTAGAATGAACTTTTTGAGCGCACCACCATTGTGTGGAACACCACGTCCCCCCTTGGTTCAAGCGGTGGCGGGCGCATTCGGGGTAATTCCTCAAGCTCCCGGCGTTGCGTGTAGGCTTAGAGCGCGCCCCCCCGAATTTGAGCGGTGGAGGGCACATTCGTGAGTTTTTGAGTTAAGCCCTCCGGCGTTGCATGGAGACTTAGAGCGCCAACCCCGAATTTGAGCGGTGGAGGCGCATTCGAGAGTTTTTGAGTTAAGCCCTCCCGGTGCATGGAGACTTAGAGCGCCGACCCCCGAATTTGAGCGGTGGAGGGCGCATTCGGGAGTTTTGAGTTAAGCCCTCCGGCGGTGCATGGAGACTTAGAGCGCCGCCCCCGAATTTGAGCGGTGGAGGGCGCATTCGAGAGTTTTTGAGTTAAGCCCTCCGGCGGTGCATGGAGACCTAGAGCGCCGCCCGAATTTGAGCGGTGGAGGGCGCATTCGAGAGTTTTTGAGTTAAGCCCTCCAGCGGTTGTTTTTACTTAAGAGTTTGTAGTGGTTATTACTAAATGCATATGCGTTCTGTACAGCCACTGAATGGAACTCTGTATGGCCTCATTGGCAGAAACTGGATGAGTCCTGTCTCGAAGCGGTAGGAGTCGGCTTCCAACGCCCGAATAGGCGCGCCTATGCCCTTTCTCGCTTATAGGCGGGTAGAGCACCGAACCGCATCCGTAGACCGGATCCCAAGCCTTATGTTTGCCCCAAGCTTGCGTGGGCTGGAATCCCGAATATGGACTAGTCGCCGTGCGAGCTGGTATTTTCGGTCATTCTTGGGAGTAGGGAGGCGCGCGTTTCGCGCATCTCTCGCTATTGCGCGCTTGCTGATTTTGCTTAGGCAGCCGATTCTATACTTGGCCGCACCCGGGCTTCTCCAAGCTCACAACCGAAACGGGAGGACTAGTACCGACTCCCCTCCCCGACTCCTCCCGAGTTGAACCGGGCCGTGCCTATTTGCTCGCTCTCACAACGAAACGGGAGGACGAGCGCCGGCTCCTTTCCCGACACCTCTCATTCCTACTAGCCTTAATTTTCGAGCGGGATGAGTTTGTTTTGACCGGCATGGCTTTGCATTATGGGAGGTGTTATGCATATATAATGCCGTTTGGGTCATCGTGCCGTGAAACACCCTTTACACCATAACGCCGTTGTACGTTTGTTAGGTGAGTCATAAATTTGACTCGTCTCGGAGAATTTGAATGGCTAGATTATATAATGCGCCGAGCTCCTGGTTTTTATCATGGGCTAAGACCTTTGTTTTTTGTTTTACCACCCGCAGATCCCGCTTATGTCTTGCTGGAATGGGAGGTTTTGGGATTTGTATTGCCGTCGGACCAAATGCCGCATTCGCTACCCGGCTCTCACTAGCCGGATCGGAAGTGGGCATTCGGCCTTTTTACTCGCTTTGTATGCCATATTCGGGCCGATAACGCTCGATAATGGTGCGTACAAAGACTCCTTTTGAGAGACCGAGGGGTTACGTCGGCGGAGCTCGCTCGATAGTGGTGCGAACGGCGCTCCTTTCGAGAGTCCGAGGGACCCTAATTGCGCACATTCTCGAGGCATTGCTCGATATAGCGGGTGTGCCGCTTTTGATTGTGATGTTAAACACCCCGAGCGCCTTTGGTGTAATTATACCGGCGAATATGATGAATAAGAAGTCGACATTGCGAGATGAAAATTGATTGTAACTTTGCGTTATCGTAACCTTTGGGTCTTTTTCTCCGAGGTTCGTTTCACCCGAGGCGTTGTTTGCACGCATTCGGCGTTTTGCCGATTTCGCGATACTTCAGCGTTTTTGCCGAGTTCGCCTGCAGCGCTTTGTTGCGCGCATTTGGGTTGTTTGGTGCATTCATGATGCTTCAGCGTTTTGCTGAGTATACTAGCCGTTTTTGGCTTTTGGTTGCTTGCAACCTGACGAAAACTTCTCCGAATAGGGTCGTGACACATATGGCACCGACTTTTGGATCGGAGAAAACGTTACGGATCCACACTTTAGGGGAAACGTGAATTGAAAAATATTAAACGGGGTACATAGGGACGCCTCATTAAAAAACCTCACACCTCCGAAAAGGCTTCCCCGCGAGGAAAAAGAGCGCGCCCCTCGAATTGTGTTTCGGAGAATTAAGAAAGGAAAATTACAACCCCGATGGGGTAATTTCATGGGTAGAAGCGGCGCGAGGTTGTCGGCGTTCCAGGTATGGCTGGACTCTCTGCCGTCCTCTTTCACCAGCGTGTAGACTCCTTCTTTTACCATTCTTGCGACGATGTACGGCCCGTACCATGGCGATTGCAATTTGCCTTGCTTGTCGGGTTGCCGAATAAGGACCATATCTCCCGGGTTGATGACTGCCTCAACACTTTTTTATCTCTCCAAGCCTTTGTTTCCCGATGGTACTGCCGAGGTTTTCCGCCGCCCGTAGCCTTAGTGAATCGCCCGTTTCGAGCTGAATGTACCGCTGTTCAGGGTGGTGGCCATGATCTCGGTTCGGAAAGATCCCAGCCTGCACCTCTTCCGGGGGTAACGGCTTCTTCCCGAAGAGAAGTCTCGAAAGGCGTGAAACCGGTAGCGCGACTTGGATATATTGTGCCCCCACACCGTAGTTGTTAACTCCCGGGCCCATCTACCTTTCTTCTCGGTGTTTTCGAGGGTCTTGGATATGGTAGTGAATATGTCACCGTTAACCCGTTCAACTGCGCCATTCGATTCTCGGGTGATTTCTCGAAGCAAACGTTAGTTTGATCCCCAGGTCTTCACGAAAGTTCGAACTTGGTCTTGTCAAACCGCTTCCCGTTGTCCACCGTTATGTAGGAAGGAACCCCGAACCCGAGATGATTCTCTGCCACACGAAGCTGACTAAGGTGCCAGATGATATTGTCGCCAACGCTTTAGCTTCAACCCATTTGGTGAAGTATTCCAGTGCCACTGCAGTGAATTTCATATTCCCAGGCGCCGGCGGGAGCGGTCCGACTATGTCGATGCCCCATCTCTGTAGCGGCCAAGTTGGACATATCGGGGAGGTTAGATTTGCTGGAGCCCTCTGGTGTTTTGCGAACTTCTGGCAGCCCTGGCACGATTTCACCAGTTGCTTGGCGTCCTCGACAGCGGTTGGCCAATAAAAGCCTTGTCTCATTGCTCTGTGAGCGATTTCATGCGGACCTCTCGTGGGCCCCGCAAGTTCCCGAATGTATATCGTGCAAAAGCCGGACCCCCTCGTTCCGGCCGATGCACTTCGCAGTGGTGCTACCACTCCCTCCTTGTACAGATTCTCTCCGATTATGGAGTATTGCTTGGTTCGGACTCCATCCTTTGTTGTAGCTTCTGTCTCCCGGCTCATAAGTTCCGAGAGATGAATGCCCATATCGGTGCTCTCCGGTCGTCACTCGCGATAGCGTGAATTCGCCGGTCGTTCCTCCTCCGTCCGCACCGCGCGGGCTGTCAAGACCTGGTAGAAAACATCGGCGGGCAAGGGGGTGTTTTGGGCTGCGGCTTTTGCCCGGCGCGTCGCCTCTCGTGTTGTCCGCCCTTGGGATGTATTGCAAGGTGAAACCAAGGAAATATTTCTCCATTCGCCGAACGGCTTCCGGATACCCGGCGAGCCGGTTCCTTTCTTTGTGTATTCCTTTCGGATGTGCCCCACAATTACTTGCGAATCGGACTTGATGACGCATCGCGGATTCCTAGCGCTCGGAGTTTTTCGAGACCCAGCCAGGAACCGCCTCGTATTCGGCCGTGTTGTTGGTGGTGCGATATCGTAGCCTTGCTTTGCGTATCGCGGCTTTGGGCCGCTTGGAGGTGTCAATACCGCGGATATGCCTGCTCACCGAGCACCATGCCCCATCCGTGTGCACCGTCCATTCCCCGGTTCCTCGAAGCCGAGGGTGGTGTTGTCCCCACATGGGGTCCAATCCGCGATAAAGTCCGCTATGACTGCGACTTGATGGCCGATCCGTGCTCGAAGTCAATGACATATTCATTCGGCTCGACGCCCCCTTGCCTATCCGGCCTACCGCTTCGCGTTTACGAACGGGGCTTCTAGGGGCCGAGCGAGACAAAACCCGAATGTGATGAGCCCGAAAATAGTGCTTGAGCTTTCGTGACGCCATGACCACCGAATATGCGATTTTCTCCGGCTACGAATAGTTTGCCTTCCTTGATGTCAACGCTTCGATACGAAATAGATTGGGAGGCTCGTTTGTAACTTCCCCTCGTTCTCTTTTTCTTCCACGGAACCGCGCTCACCGCGGCGTGGGAATTTGCTATGTATAGTAACGGGGTCGCATCCGGCGATGGGCTTGATAATGTTGTGGCCTTTGACAGGTAAGCTTTTAGGTCATCGAATGCTTGCCGCCGAGCCGGGCCCCATCCGAAACCCTCGAATTTTTTAGGATTCGGAAAAATGGAAGGCCCCGTTCCGCGCTTTCTCGGATATGAACCTCCCCGCAGCGGCGATCCCGCCGGTGAGCTTTCGTACACGCTTTTTGGTCTCGGGCGGTCTCATGTTCACAATAGCGGCAATCTTGTGCGGGTTAGCTTCTATGCCTCGCGGATACCAAACATCCCAACATCTTGCCCTTGCTCACCCCGAATATGCATTTTTCCGGGTTTAGCTTCAGTCCGCTTGCTCGAAGGTTCACAAAAGTTTCCTTTAGATCCTCGATGTGTGCTTTTCTTATCGCTTTTCACCACTATATCATCCACGTAAGCGACCAGGTTTTTCCTCTTTTTCGCTCTCCCTAAAGACCTCGTGTCATTCGGGAGAAAGTAGGGCCGGCGTTGCGCGAGACCCTCGGGCATGCGCTTGTAGCAAAGGTTCCCGGGAGTGATGAAACTCGTTTTCTCCTGGTCTTCTTCATTCAGCCATACCCGATGGTACCCGAGAAACAATCCAAAGTAAACTTAACAACTCGCACCGGACGCGATATCGACTAGCTTGTCGATCCGCGGTAGCGGGTATGGGTCTTTCGGGCGAGTGTTTGTTTAGATCGTGAAATCCACGCACATGCGCCATTTGCCACTTTTCTTCTTGACCATTACCACATTGGCTAGCCATTCCGGATACCGCACGGCCTCGATCACATCTCAAGCGTCCAAGAGCCTTTGCACTTCGCGGCCGCCGCGTCGCTCTTTCGGATGACATCTTCCTCAACTTTTGCTTCCGTGGCTTTGCTGTTTTGCGACGTTGAGGCGTGCCGGGCCAATTCCTGTCAACCCCCTTGAGGTCTTTAGTAGTCCACGCGAATACGTCCTTATTCTCGGCCCGAAATGCTAGCGGCTCCGAAGCGTCCCGTTAGAAAGACTTGCCCCGATATGCACGCACCGATCGGGCGGTTTGCCGATCGGGCACTCTTCTCGTGCCCTCGTCTGGCTCTGCTCTCCGCTCTTTCCGCTCTGGGGCTTCGTTTGTATCCTCTTTCCTTGCAGGCTTTTTTACCTCGTGCACCATGCTGTAACCCGGTATTGGTTTGCCATCTATCTTTCTGGCTGCGATTTGATCGCCATGCACCGTGATTACCCCGAAAGGGGAGGGCAGCTTCATGCATAGGTAGCTCTGCTTGATTATGATGTCAAACTTGTTTATGATTCCCCTTCCGAAGATTGCCGTATATGGGTATTCCATTTGTACCACATCAAACGATATCTCCTCCGCCCACACTTTCTCTCCTTCGCTAAACGCTACAGTGAGTGTCTTCTTCCCAAGTGCATCTATTTTCTTTCCACCAAAGCCGAATAAGGCATTGCCCGCCTGATCGAGCGAACGCCTGTCAAGTTTCATGCTATCATACGCTTTGGTGAACAGGATGTCCGCCGAGCTCCCGTTGTCAATAAGAATGTTGTGTAGAGTGTACCCGCCTACGAAAGCGGTTGCCACGAAAGCATCATAGTGCGGGTAATCCCGGATCTCGATTATCCTCTTCGGTGAAGGTGATGGGCTATAGCTTCCACGCGGCCCGAGTCGCCGGAGCGGGCGATGATCTGACCATTACGCGCCTCGATATTCTCTTCGCGTTCTCTTCTTTGTCATGCTCTATATTGGAACCTCCAATGATGGCGTATATGTGCCCGTTGGATGGCATCACATTCGCGGGTGCTACGGTGTGTACGATCCGCAACTCCTTGGAAGTTTCTGCCTTTGCCGCTCCCGCTGCTGTCTATTCTCGGTAGGCGCGAGGAAGACACAGCCGATGCGGCATCGGATGCGCGATCATCGCTGCCGGTATTGTTGGTATTGCATGCTTGGCGACCCTCCCCAATGCGCATGAACATTTGGGGCGAGGTACGGATTCCCCGGCGCCCTTGACCGGGAAAGCGGCCATTTGATGGGGGAAAGCGTAGGGTTGTGACGGTGCCGTGTGGAATACGTGCTTTGCGGTTTCCGTTTTCCCTATGGCGTCATCTCTTTCCTTTTGCTCTTTGGCCTGCTGCGTGTATTTGCAGTCTCTGGTGAAATGGCCTTTGTTTTCGCCGCATACGCAACAATACGGTGTTTTAGGGGCGCCACCATTGCGCCCTCGTCCGCGTCCGCCTCTGTTTCCCCGTCCTCCCCGGTCCCGCGACCTCCGCCTCGGTTTTCATGAGACCGGGCGTCATGCCGCCGGGGTGCACGGGTTGGGTGACTCTTCCCCGGAGGTTGTTGACATAGCCTTGATTGGACCCCCACCTCCGCCGGTTCCCGCTTGGTTTTGTTTCGGGGTGTTTTGCTTGAGGCTATTCCCGGAGACCTTGCGCTTCGCAAGTCTTCTTCGATATGGCGAACTTTCGCATTTCATCAAACAACCGCTTCACAGTTTTGGGTACCTCCTGGTTAACAATTCCGCGCACGGACCGATCTTGAGGCCCCCGATGGCCGATGCAATGACCGTTCGTCGGACACATTCGGGACTTGCGCCCTCGTCGAATGATACGCTCTAGGTACTTGGCCATTGGCTCATCGTCCGGTTGATGCAAGGTGAGCAAGTCCATAATGGTTTTCTTGTCGGCCTGAAGGCCCTGAAACGTTGCCAACAGCTCCTCTTTCGCCTGTCTCCATGACCGGATGGACAAGGGCCGCAGCGACATGAACCAGTCGTGCGCCACATCTTGCATGGCCAAGATCAAAGTTTTGGCCAACAAGGCTTCGTTGCCACCTGCCGAATATATTGCAGCCTCATAGCTTGATATGAACCTTCTTGGATTAGATTTGCCGTTGAAATGCGGGATCTTAGGCTTGTAACCGGATGGCCATGGGTATTTGCGGTTACGGGGACAACGGGGATGCCATGTCAATCGAGTCCGGTACCCCCTTGCCCGAGGCCGATCCCAGTACACCGACTTCACTTTCGGTTTCGGCCCTTGCGTCGAGTGCCCGAATCTCCGCCGTAACCTTTCGCCTCCCCGGCTGCCCGGTCGACGGCCACTTGAGTTGCCGATATTCGTTTCTTGCTTCGATGTCTCCCCGTAGCCGATCCCGATACGCTTTTAGTTCTTCAATTCGGAGGTTTGCTCGTCCGGCATCTTTAGGAGCTTGGAATTCGTAGCATCAACTCATCCATCACATTCGGGGTTCGGGCTCCGGTTGGACCTCGGCGTCATCCGCAGCCACTTCGGCCGGCAACATGCCCCTCTCGCTGGCCGATCCTGCGTTCCGGCCCGACCCGAATACGTTGTCCTCAATAGCCGGATCCGCTTGCCGAGGAGCCGGAATCGGCGGAGGAACCGCCGATCCCGATGCGGTGAGCTCGGTGCGTGGCGGATCCGAGCCGTTTGCGTGGAAGGAACAGTTTCTTCCACGGATGGCATTATCTTCCCGATAGCCGGACCTCTAGCTTTTCCCTTTGGTGGCATGACAAGTCCGTGCGCCAACCACGGTGGGCGCCAATGTTGTTTCAGCCCTTTGGGGTTGCACCCCCTGAAGGACCCAAACAGGAGATAAAGGAAATGCAGAACTACGAAACGAAATGAACAACACGAACCTTATATTCCTTGCGCTCCGGCAAAAACGTACGGAGTCCAGAAGTCCCCTACATCGTCCCCAGAGGGGTCTACTTATAGGAAGCCGCGTTACATTTTGTACAAGAATGCCCTCGGCAACCCTAATTTCAACGTACAGGAGCAGCCGACACGGGGCAGACAAGTAAATGGACCGAGGGCCCACCTATGTCGGTCAACCACCGACCACCCCGGGACGCATTCGGGCTCCGTCCGCCCGCCCGCCGAATGCGTCCAGTCTCGAGCCGAATGCGCGCCCTCTCGCGCTTATCGGGATTTCCTCCGGGCGCCCGTCGGCGCCGGATGCACGCCTTCCCGCGCTATCGGGGCTCCCGCCCGGCGACGAGGCCGGATACGCGCCTTCCGCGCTTATCGGGGCTTCCGCCGGCGCCGACGCCGGATGCGCGCCGTCCCGCGCTATCGGAGCTTCCGCCGGCGCCGGCCGGGTGCGCGCCTTCCCGCGCCATCGGGGCTTCCGCCCGGGCGCCGACGCCGGATGCGCGCGTCCCGCGCTTATCGGGGTTTCCGACGGCGCCGACACCGGATGCGCGCCGTCCCGCGCTATCGGGGTTTCCGATGTGCGCCGACCCCGGATGCGCGCCGTCCGCGCTATCGGGGTTTCCGGCGGGCCCGACACCGGATGCGCGCCTTCCGCGCTATCGCCCGCACTCGCGCACATTAAACACATGAGGCGTATACGATTAGGGGGACGGGGTGGCCAATTCCACTCCGCCCCCAACGTTGTTAACCTTAAGAATCCTCAAGGTCTTTGTATCATGTCCTATCAATAATTTTGAATCAACCTTGATCATCGGTATTACCTTTAGGGTGGGTAAATCCTTGATTTGTTTATCTATCTTATTTCAAATCTAGAGAACTCTCTCGGAGAAACAATCTCTAACCTGGTTAGTGTTCTTTGAAAATTCTCACAAAATTCCATTTCATGTCAATCAAAGTTTTCGAATCAATCTCGAACATCCGCTATATCATGATCCTAGGTCTCTCCGAATCTCGGGACGAGATTCATGTTAAATGGGGTAGTCTTGTCACACCCCAAAATTTTTCATTTTGAGATGTGAATCAAAAACACTAAATAAAACAAAGGATTTATTAATTTTCCTAAAATAAACCGAGACTTTATTCATTTATTGTCATTATAAAATGATAAAAGTGTGGTTTCAAAAACTTTCATAAAATTAATAAAGGTGTGGTTGAGTTTGTGCCTTGCTCTATTGAGTGGTGTTGGAGTGGGAAAATGTTTTGCTAAAATCCTAACTAGGCACGACCTCGAGCTTCCTTGTTGCTAGGCTCTTGCTCGCTCTAGTGAGCCTCAATCCTTCATGGCTTGTCTCCGACTAACTTTAGTCTCACCCGACTAGCACTAACCCCTCCGATCAACCATAGTCACCGGGGCTTACCCTAGCCAGCCTTTGGCTTGGGCACGGGTAGCCACCGCACACCCCGACCAAATGGACAAAGACGGCACCGAGCCGTAGCTCGCCTAGCCCGACCTAGCTCGCCCTGGCCAACCTAGGCCAAGCCCTACGGGGTCCCGGCCACCCCTTGGTGGCCAACTTTGGCCGCCCATAGCCAACAAGAGCCGGCTATGGCCAACCTTGGCCGGCCATGGCCGGCCAGCCTAGCGCCGGCCGGCCCGAAGTGGCCATGGGCCACCAGCGGCCAAGTTAGGCCGGCCGGCCCGGCTCCGGCCGGATCACCGCTTGACCTCGGCTAGTCCCCTAACCTCTCCTGGCCATCTCTAGCCTTCTCTGGCCAGCTTTGGCCAGCACCAGACGGCCATAGCCTTCCTTGGCCAGCCGTGGCCAAGCCCGGCTAGCCAGCAGTGGCCATAGCTGGCCTACACCACGGCCCAGCCAACTTCGTCGTGGGCTAAGCCCAACTAGTTGGCCTGCTCTCTAGCCCGTTTCGGTCTCCTCCCTTTTTATTTTAAAGCTTCTCCAATTTTTTCGGATGCTCTAAAATATCATTTTCATGTGCTCCAAATACTTTATTTGGATTCATCATGTCTCAATCTATCCCTAGGTATTTTTCCCATAATTTTCGGAGACTTAGAAATATTTTTCGTGGTTTTAAAATGATTTCAGTTTTTCGGAATTATTTTTGAACCGAAAATGATTTTCTAATAAATCCCGAAATTATTAAAAATAAATTATTTTTTCCGCGCCCCAAACCCTAGGCATATATATATGCCGGTGTTAAATCTCGTCGCGCCGATTCCGGAACACCAAACCCCATCGCGAGCCGCCACTCGTAGCTCCCGCAATCCTCGCCGAGAAGTTCGCTGCGGCTAGGGTTCCGGCG
This sequence comes from Themeda triandra, assembly GCA_018135685.1. NCBI lineage: Eukaryota > Viridiplantae > Streptophyta > Magnoliopsida > Poales > Poaceae > Themeda > Themeda triandra. The sequence goes on from JAENPR010001841.1 coordinate 50,904, forward strand.
AACTCTCCGCGAGCGTTTCCGGCCAAACCGTCGGGCTCGGCGGAAGCCGCCACCACCGAGAGGGTTGCCCTCGATCTCCTTTACGCCGTCACGACGTTTGTTTCGAGAATCCGCCGTCGTATGATGGTTTCCCTAATCCTATCTCTCTTTGCCGGCGAGGTATTTCCATGGACGGCCGTCGTTCATCGTCTCCGGCCACCATCGCCCTCCGGCCTTCGTCGCGCCCGACGCGCGGCCTCGACGTCACCCCGCGGCCCCGCGCTAGCCTCCTCCCGGCCGCCCTCGCGCGCGCGCCGGCGCGCTCGCGAGCGGGTTGGCCGCCGCCGCCGGCGTTCGGCCATCGCGTGGAGGACCCTGCGGGTCGCCGGGCGCGGCCGGCGGGCCTAGAGCGCGGCCGCGCGCGCCGCCGGCTCGCCCGGCTCGGCCGAGGCCCCCCTTCGTCCCCTGCGCGAGAACAGCCATGGCTGCCATGGCCATGGCCACTTTACGGAGGAAGAGGAAGACCAAGGTAGAACATGAACTAATTACGAAAATGCCCTCGCGATATTATTTGCGAAATGCCATCGATCTTTAGTCCTCCGCCATTTCACCGTTCTAGCTCCGTTTAGGCGATCTTGGACTTTTCGGAATCGTCTCGACGTAAGCTACGCGTTAGCAGTGATGATAGCCTCATTTGATACTTTTCAAAATGCAGCTTAGAACTAAGTTTGATTAGTGGTCCTTTAGTGCTCTTTTCAAAACACGCATAGTCTCGGCCTATCTCGTTAGTTGTACCCTCCTAACTATAGCTTCTTGGTTAGTTGTTCTTGCGCTCCTGAGATCGTAGCTTCGAGCTCTATCATTTTGGTTCGCTCTTTCGTTAGCTGTTTCTTTTGTATGGTGTATGCTCTTAGTCTTGTCTGTTTGTGTTGCTTGCTTGATGTTTTACGAGAAGCAGTCGACAAGTGCCGAAGACCAGGAGCTGAGGATCAACAAGTGCAGTGGAACTTGGAGACCAGAAGATAGAAGAGCTGGAAACTCTGGAGCAACTAGAACTTGGATTTAAGGCAAGTACAGGCATCCCTTTGATCATGTTGATCCCATGAATGTTTATTTATAATTCATGCATGTGTCTAAATCAGTGAACCATAGGACCAACTAGCCACTTTACCAAACATCCTATGGGGGTTTTGTAGACAGGTTATAGGTCTGCTAGTGCTCTGCTTACCTATTCATTAACAATGTTTATATTAATCTTGCTTCTTTGATAAAAGTTGTGCTAGTTGGTGATGGCTGCGGCCATGGAGAAGTGGCAACGATGCGGTGAGCATCGTTGGTTGGTGAAGCAAGGGAGATACGGGTGCTAGGGTTTTGCCTGTAGCGACAGGGGCATCCGTGTCGTCTCTCCCTAGGGACCGGTTCGTGGAGCGGCCACCGGGACTTCCGTACATCTCCGGGCTAATGGGCTCTTGCTTGGCCAATTAGCGGGATCATCATAGGCGAGGTTGGGCGGCTTACAGACGGGTGCCATAGCAATGGTGATAAGGGTGATCTCAAGTTCTAGTATGGGTGTTCTGGATGATCCGTAGACCTGGGCGTAGGCTACGAGTACGTCACCCATATGCTTGCGACATTCCTGTCGAGTTGCCACTGTCCTTGACCCTGTGAAAAGCCTCGTTGTGACCCCTGCCGGCCTGTCTTGGTAACGGCCTAAGAGGTTTGGCCACCTCGGGCGAAAGGGTAATCACAATCTGGAGTGAAAGTGTACACCTCTGCGCAGAGTTTGATCAATCAATATATCGTCCGTGCTCACGGTTACGAGCGGCCCAGATCCTCGCATGATTAGAAAAAGGTTTTCTTTGATCGTGGAGAATGGTTATTGAGAGGTTGCTACCTCAGGCTTTACCAGGATAGCAATCCTGTGGTATCTGAGATGGCTATCTCGTATATATATTTATGTACTTTAAAAGCTTATCTTTTTAAAAAAAAAATGATCTTAATGAACCTTAATTCTACTTGAACCTTAATTAAGGGTTGAGCTTTCCACCAAGTTGATAGCAATAGGTTGCTAATTAAAATACACTTTGTTACTAAAAGTGCTACCGCAGTTATACCTTTGAGCTTTACCTTGTTCAAGCCATGCATATCATTATACTTTTCGCCTGTACTTGTTGAGTTCGACATGGACTCACCTTGCAATAGTCTCGCTAGCAAGGTGTTTTGGACATTGAGATGCCGAAGGTGCTTGGCGTACGAAACCCCGATCAATAACCTGTCCCCGAGAGGAATGGAGCTCAAGAGAAGATGTAGCCAACGTTCCGTGATACTCTGATGTTTTGTAAGTGTTATTATATATGTTCCGCTATATACATTGTTTATCTGGTATTTATCGTTCTAGTTATATGTGTGGACTTCCTGGGCACACATATGACGGCCTCTGGTATTCTTTGTAAACCGGGGTGTTATAGAATGGTATCAGAGCAATGTTGACTGTAGGACGTATGCCAAGATAGCACTGGTCGTTTTCAAAAGCTTATTTTGCTACAAAACTATTTTGTCAACCCTTGACTATTGAATTCTGACTATTATCTACACCCTTGAGTTGTGTCCCTTCCTTGAATAGCTTCCGATGAGCTATTATTTTCTAAACTCCTTGAACTTTTGTTTTGATTGGTTTACTAAAAGTTTTATAAACCAGTTTTTGTTCATAAAAAAATTCTATGGCCTTTATCATCTATCATCGCCCTTTAGGATGACCACCATTGATGAAGAAGCACGAGTAGAATCGATGGTGTGATGCTTGCTTGTTTTGCTTGTTTGTGGTTTTGCCTTTGTGTCACCTTTATTTTCGTGTCCCGAAGTAGGCTCTGAAGGTGAAGATAGAAGTGTAGCCAGAACTCTCCTGTGTCAATGGCCCGTGGTGGCTTGTCCAAATGTGGCTGCAACTGTATATGCATCAGATAGTTTCAGTTGACCTCCATAACCTGAATTTTCCTTCAATCAACTATGCTAAAGGTGAGGATCCCAGATATAAATCCTGTCAGACATATGGGGAAGCTGCATCTTCCATTGTAATTGATCTAGACCTTGGCCACCTTTTTAAGATCTTCTACAAGGGATTCAACCACGTAATCTGGTTTCCCTACAGAGAGAATGAAAATTTAAATCTCCCCTGTAGATTTAGCTATGAGCTGGGCTGCATAGATGATGATTCCAGGGATATTTTTAATTCTTTCATCAGGCCCTGTGCTCTACCAGCAAATTTCATCACGGCCGGCTGATAAGTTCAACTTTTGAATTTTACAACCCAACATGGTTGTCAGGCAGCTCGGACTTGGTCAATTGCCCCCAAGGCCATATTTTTCAAGCATCATCAGACCCAGGGAGTCATTGCTGAATATTACTGAGGCCAACATAGTCTTCAATCTTGGATGTAAGCTTCCGGTATATGAACCTAATCCCCGGTGATAATTGAAGCCGCTCATCCCTCATTCACTCTTTGGTGGCAAGAATGGCATTCTCACATTTTTAGAGCACAAGTCCATCCTCTATGCCAAGTTTTAATGCCCTCATTCACTTCTGATGATGAGGTACACTCTTATAGCCACCTTTCATTTCATGTCTCTACTCTGTTTCTAAACATCCTTTTGAACAGGACAATGCTCCTCCAAGTCCTCCAGAGGTTCAATACCGGCAACCCGGCCCTAATCTTTTGCTCGGGGCATGATGCTCCAAGTTTAGCAAGTTTTTAACAAAACACACCCGATGATGACACAAGTGCTCCCTGAAGGACCTTAAAAGAAAACTCCTTCCTCCCCCATCAAGGACACCGCCATTCCCAAGAAAACAAGATCAAAGAAAGCTAAGCCACTCCCTCGGTATGAATGCTTTTGATCCCTTATTTTCCATCTCGCAAATGTATTTGCATTTATCACTTTCTTTCAACAAGTACAGGCCAACCCTCAAAGTCTGGCGGGGTAGTGATCTTGGAAAACTCTCCGGAGCCTCTACCGGTCAAGCGAGACGCCAATGAGCCTACTAGCAAGTCTTGGTATGCATCGGGCGAGATGACCAAGCGGGTGAACAAGGAGAAGCGAGAAGAAATTCCTTCTCATCGGGTTGATGAACAAATAGAAACGGAAAAAGACATTCCTCTTCATCGGCCCGGGAGAAGCAACGAGATAAAATTCTTCTTCAAGACGTACCGGATTCAACACCTTCGGCAATTCAAGATATATCAACAAGTCATGACACCGCTATCCATGAAGCAAGAATGTATCGATCACTCAAAGTCTTGATGCTACTCAGGAGGCTATTGATCAGGTTTTTGCCGAAGAGGTATTATCTTGATCTTTCTCAGTCATTCCCTATTTGAATTAAGTCATTCGGCTAATAAATTTTCTTCTGTCATCAGGGCACTGCTCTTCAACGGGCAGTTTTTCCCTCATTCTTTGAAGAATTTGCCGATGATGATGAAGTCTCCTCTAATTGGCAATTATCATCGAGAGTCAGCTAACCGAAAGACATAATCTCATTCTTAGAGAAGGACATTGTTGATTTGACTCGAGAATCTAACAAGATAAGGGAAATAGCGAGCCAATTGGCCAAGAGCTCCCTTCGATCTTAAGGATGCCATAAACGCCTTGTCCCACCTTGATGACCACTTTGCTTGTTGTCAAGAGAGCATACAAAAATACATCCGACAAATTTGTTTTGGAAACCGACAAGGCAACCAGAGAACAGCAAGTTAAGGAGCTCTACTCGAATTCAAGTCGGCCAAACAAGTCTTGGGACACCTTGGAACCGAGTGCGAGTATGAGAGATGAGAGGATCAAGCGGCGGCTCGGTTGGCTCAATTGGATGCCAACATTCAATCTCATGAGGCCAAACTTGCTACTCGCCACCTCTTGATTCGGCTAAGTCCAAAATAAGCTCTCTCATCGAGAGACCAAGCGAGATCAAGAGCAAAGCACTGCAGATCCAAAATTCTGAAGTTGAAGACAAGAGAGCCCTTGACGAGGTCAACAGAATAAAGACTGATGCCCTGAATATCATTAACTCTTATTTGAATGTATAGATGCTTGGGTTGTACTTGAAGATGTAGACATTTAGGTCTGGCCCTGTCATATTTGAAAACAATTCCCTTTCTCTCGGAAAATAGATAATCTTCATTTTTCTCTTTTCTTCGTCGCTTCCATTGTTATTCGGCTTTTCCAATCACGATCGTACTCATTGATGTGTGTATTAGCCGAACGTAGCCGCGCCCCAAGTGCTTGCTTTAGCCGAATAGCCCTCATCGGCTATTTAGCCGACCGAACGTATGGTAACCGAATCGCCAAGAGTGATGGGCTCGGCCCAACTCAACGTCGGCCCATAGGTGCGGAAAACCCTATCTTGTCGCTTGGCTTTCCCGCAGTCTCGCCACGGCTCCCATCGTTCATAAATAGGACCAGTTGGCTCCCACCATCATCACATCCAAGCACAAGCAGTTGCTATCATCTCTTCCACTTCCTCTTCCACCCCAATCTCAAAAAACCCTCACCACCACCGATGGCAAGCGGCGGCGACCATGGCAAGCGTCCAGCCCAGGACAAGGCGGAGGGAAGCAGCAACCGGCGCCGGCGGTGAGATCTTCAACCTTTTGAGTTGTCTTTGCTTGATAGTTTTTACCCGATCTAAGTCTCGCCCCCTTGCGGTTGTTTATCTTCTTGATCCGTATCGGGGCCGTCGGGAACACCGGCGACTATGTCGCCAATTTCCGGAGGCACACCGCCCGGCTCGCGCTCCGGCCTCGGCTTCGCCTCCGCTCCCGCTCCGCGGACGTGGTGGAGGGAAGCAACCGCGGCGGCCGTCGCTGCGTAAGGAGACAACTTCTCCATCTTGTTTGCGGTTTCTTCTTATTTAGCCGATCTTGATTGCACCTTATTTGTAGAACGGCGAGGATCGGCACCGGCAAATGGCGTTTCTCGCGCCGGCCGCGGCGTTCGGCCTTTTGCCCTAACGCCGGCTCCGGCTCCGGCCCGGCCCGGCTCCTGCTCCGCTCCGGCGCCGGCACGCCTCGGCTTCGGGGTCCTCTTCTTCATACCGCCCTATATGGGATAGGAACAACGAGGAGATCCCGGCGTACACCCGCTACGACGCCGCGGGTACCTCCGTGAGAGGGACGAGGCACCGGCGCTTCTTGCCGAAGAAACCAAGAAGTTCGGGATCGCCGGGCCCGGAGTGGGAGGATACCGCCCGAGATGACCACGACCATCACCGTATTTGTCCTTCTACCATTGCGTGATTTCCGTCATTCTTGACTGTTTACTCACTTTGTCCTATCTTGTTTCTCCTTTGCGAGACCTCAACGTGGAGGTTTGGACCGCCGAGGTTGGCGGCGACGGCGGTGGCCAATCATGTGAACGCCCGAGGGGCGGCGACCGTGGCAGATCGCCTCGAGGCGGTGCACAGTCGGATCGACGGAGTTGCCCTTCACGGCGTGCGCCTCGGCACCGCGCTCGGCACGGCGGGGATGTCGTCTGGGACCGGGGACGACTACGCTCCGATGCCGACCGGCTTCCGGGCGGGCTTCCCCATGAGGTCGACGGCATCGAGGGCCTCCCCGGCCGCGTACGATGACCACGCCGATGCCATGGCAAACGCCACCAATCCGAGTCCGTCCTCAACAAGCTCTTCACCGAGGAAGAGGAGTAGCTTGTATTAGGACCGGCGCGGGTTGTAATAAAAAATTTTAATGAAGAATGTTGGCCTCCTCCTTGCTCTCGCTTGTCTTTAAGCGCAATGGTGCTTTAGCAATCGTGTTTGTTCTTGCGAACTTCTTTCAATCCTTAGTTAGAATTCGTCTGCGCAACATTCTTCCCGAACGAAATTTTCCCGAACGCATAACGTCGTCTTAGCCGATTAGATCTTGGCTTTGCTCCATGATTTGACATTTTGTAGCATAGCTCTTCAATTCCCTTTATCTTCTCCCGATAAACCTACCGGTGATAGATAAAACTGTTCATTTATATTCTAAAAAAATTTGGCTCAAGGCGATACAACCGCATCGGCTATTTACGATTTCAAGACGATACACACGATATCGGCTATTCTTGCACTAGAGGTGATACAATAATATCGGCTACTTTTTCCAACCTCTTTCCCTTATTCTGAAGGCGATTGAGTAGCTATATCATATTCAAGTCACGGTCCCGATTAAGATCCAACTTCAACACTTGGATAAAACTTCTTAAGGTATCTCGCCATTGATGGCTCTAGTAAGCTCTTCTCCGAGGATAGCGTTTTCAACATATATGCATTACCAGTGTGCACAACCGACAACCCGAAAAGGTCCCTCCCAATTCGGAGACCACTTGCCGAATGTTTTGTCTTTGGTACCAACCGGCAATATTGTTTTCCAAACCAAGTCTCCTTTCGCGAATTGCTTCACTTTGACCTTCTTGTTGTAATATTTGGCAACACGCATTTTATTCTTCTCAATGTTTTCCAAGGCCTTGAGACGTATCAAATATAAATCTTCTAATTCATCCATCATCAAATCCTTATAATCTTTTTTTCGTCAAGTCCCTTTGCAACTCGACTCTTCTTGATCCCGATTGCAACTCCCGGGCATTATAGCATTATGCCCATAAACCAATTCATATGGAGATGCTTGTGTGGACCCATGGCAAGCCATTCGGTAAGCCCATAATGCTTCATTAAGGACCAAGTGCCACTTCCTTGGCTTCTCATTGATCTTCTTTTGGATGATCTTGATCATGATCTTATTTGATGCCCTCGCTTGGCCATTAGCCTGTGCATAATAAGGGGAAGAATTATACAACCTTATTCCCATGCTTTCGGCAAAGTCACAAAACTCTGAGGAAGTGAACTGAGTCCCTTGATCAGTTGCTATGGTTTGTGGGATCCCAAACCTATGAATTATATGCTCTTTGACAAAGCTGACCATATTCTCTGACGTAACTGTTTTCAAAGGGATAGCTTCAACCCACTTGGTAAAATAATCAGTAGCTAATAATACAAACTTGTGTCCTTTATTGGATGGAGGATTAATCTGTCAATTAAATCTATGCCCCATCCTACGAACGGCCATGGTTTGATTATTGGATTCGCGAGATGCAGTGCTCTTTGAACATTACCAAATATCGACATTCTCGACACCCTTTGTAATATTCAAAGCAATCCTCCAACATAGTCGGCCGAAGTACCCGTCCTTCGATTATCCACTTCATTCGGTAAGCCGACCGATGCGCACCACAAACTCCTTCATGTACTTCAAACATAACCTTCTTAGCCTCCTCTTGACTCAAGCACTTGAGCAATACTCCATCTATAGACTTGTAATAAAATTGGCTATCAAGAAGCACAAACTTGAGAGCTTTATACCTCGAGCTTTCGGAAACCCTCGAGATGGATCTTTCGGATAACCGACAATAACGCTTCTCCGGTCATTGTCTACCCGATCACAATTGAAGGCACTTTGTTCTATTGCAAAAATCTCATGATTTTCCCGATATCCAGTGAGGCCGCTTGAGCTAATTTATTTGCTTCTCCATTGTGCTCTCTGGGTATATGATGCAAAGTGACTACTGAAAAGCTTTTCAGAAGTTCCCTACACTGTTCATGGTACCCTTGCAGTACATCATTTTTGCATTCATATTGTCCTATCAACTGATTGATTACCAATTCAGAATCACCAAATATCTCAACAGCAACAGCCTTCACTTCTATTAATGTAGAAGCCCTCTAAGCAAAGCCTCATACTCGCTTGATTGTTAGTGATAGGATATTTAATTGAAAAAGCAAACTCAAATGTTTTTCCACGTGGGGATACCAAAAGAATACCAGCACCACCACCTTTGTCACATGATGATCCATCAAAAAATAATGCCCATGGGGCAATGTTAACCATATCAACGAGATAAATCACGATGTTGAGTAATAAAATCGGCAATTACTGTCCTTTCACCGCTTTTGCCGACTCATACTTTAAATTAAACTCGCGGTGCTAATACCCATTTGCCGATTCTTCCATTTAAAATCGGCATTGACAACATGTGTTTAATTACATTAAAACTAGATATCACCACACATTCGGCATTTAACAAATAGTGCCGAAATTTGGTGCATGAGTAATAAACACACAAACGAGTTTTTCTATAGCCGAATACCTTGTTTCGTGGTCTAGCGGTTTTCGGCTAAGGTAAGCTATTACCCTCTCTTTTCCATCAAACTCTTGCATAAGGGCCGATCCTATTGTTAGGCTATCGGCCGCCACATGATTTGAAAGGCTTCTCAAGTTGTGGAGGTACCAACACCGGTAGTGCCTTCATATATTGCTTGATCTCATCAAAAGCCTTTTCCGTATGTCACCCAGAACAAATTTCGATCCTTCTTGAGCTTCAACAATGGAGAGAAAGGTAACACTCTTTCGATAAATTAGATATGAATCTTCTCACAAAGTTGATCTTGCCCAGCAATGATTGCAACTCGTAAGGTTAGTTGGGGGCACAATTTTGTCTATTGCCTCCATGCTCTTTTTTCCAACTTCTATCCCTCCTTTGTGAATCAAGAATCCCAAGAACTCACCGTCGAGACTCCAAAAGCACACTTATTTGGATTCATCTTTAAACCATGTTTCCTTGTGCACTCCAAAGTCTTCCTTAAATCGGCTAAATGTCCTTCATGGTCTCCGGATTTGACTACCACATCATCAATGTAAATTTCCACAATTTTGCCGATCAACTCATGAAAGATATAATTCATGGCTCTCGATAAGTTGCACCAAAGCATTTTTCAATCCAAATGTCATAACTATCCATTCAAATAAACCAATATGGCCGGGACATCTAAATGCAGTTTTTGCAATATCTTCAACCGCCATAAAAATCGATTATAGCCAAAGCATTGCCATCCATAAACCGATAATTTCATAACCGTCGCTGCATCTACCAACAAATCGGCAAGCGGCATCGGGTATCCATCCATGGGAGTAGCCTTGTTGAGATCTCGAAATCTATGCATACTCTCATCTTTCCATTCTTTTTGTAGACATGCACTATATTTGAAATCCAATCGCATACCTGCATGGCCGAATAAAGTTTGCTTCAATCAGTCTTTCAATTTCTTTCTTTACATCGGCCAATACCTCCTCTTTATAAATCTTCCGTGGAGGTTGTTTGAAAGGACGAAATCCAGGTTTTATAGGCAACTTATGCTCAACAATTGATCGATCCAATCCAGGCATCTCTGTGTAATCCCAAGCAAAACAATATTTAAACTCCTTCAGCAACTCTATTAATTTCAATTTATATTCTGGGTCTAAATTTGCACTGATATACATCGGCCTTGACTTTGTGCTATCACCAACATCGATCTCTTCTAGCTTGTCGGCCGACATGAAACCACGACCTAGTTTGCCTTTGTTGCCATCGATTGGATTGCCCATTAAAAGTTACTGTCAGAGTCGACTGCTTGGATCGGCTGTTGATCTCTGTCGAACACATTGATAGGACCTTCTTTCCATTTCTTACTCGAAAGGCAGTCTTGTCCATCATATTTCCAATAAGCAGGCTCAGAAGTGGCAACACTTACTGAATCATCAGCTTGAACAACCTCTACATCATCTCCTATCCACTGAATAAGAATTTGATGCATAGTTGAGGGTACACAGCAATTAGCATGGATCCAATCCCTTCCCAGAAGCATGCTATATGCCCCCTTGCCATCAATGACAAAGAAAGTAGTGATCAAAGTCTTGGATCCAATCATCAGTTCCACATGTACTGCTCCACGAGTATCGAAGCATTGCCAAAGAGCCAAAATCTCTAAGGATCATGTCGATCCGCAACAAATCCTCACTTGTCATACCAAGCTTTACGAAAGTAGCATAGGGCATAATATTGATAGCAGCCCCTCCATCAACAAGCATCTTGGTTAAAGGTTTGCCATTGACATATCCCTTCAGGCATAATGGTTTTAGATGACGGTTTTTAACTGGCTTGTCAAAGATTGCTTGCCGAGTCAACATAAGTTGAGCCATCAGGTCTCGGCATTCAGTTTCACCAAAGTCTGAGTATACTTCATCTTGAATTTCTTGATCTTCAGGAGCTCTAAACTCCAATGGGATGAAGAACACCATGTTAGTATCGGCCGAAGGACCCGTCCATCATCCTTTTTCTTAGGACGCCACACCGGTTTCTTTTCGGCTAATTCTGCTTCAGCTCTTGATTCCTCAAACGTTGAACTCTTCTCTTCTCGGCTTTTCATGAGACCGGGAGGGCACCATTGTCCTCTTTGCCACCCGTATGAACTTTCCTCTCGCATTATGAATATTGCTATGAGCCCAAGCTTGATCTGCAAATCTTTTCCTCTGATGTACATCAAAATTATTTATTTTTATGCGCCGATCGTCCTCAGGAATCCTTATTCCAAGTCTATCATGGACCAGACGGCGGTTGACTCGAGATTGCCTATACTCTGAATATTGATCACTGCATTCAGGGCAATTGTCTTTAGCAGGCAACTTTAAGCCTTCATTCCAACATTGTCTGAAGAAGGAACAGTTCCAATGTGACTGCTCTTGCTCCCTCATGTGCTCTTCCTGTTCTATTCGGCGCATTTCTGCCTCATATCTTCGACGCTCTACCATGAATCTGCGTTCCTCTTCAATGTAATGCTGCTCCTCATCATACTCCATCTTCTTTTCCCTCTGCCACTTATTCAACAAGTATCGTCTTTGTAACTCGCGCTTTGGCTCGGTGTGTATTCGGCAATTTCCCTTAGCTGCATCCGAAGTTTGAACCTTCTCTGTTCGGCTATTTCGAACCGTTGCACTTCTTCCTTGGTAACTTGCCGAGGGGTCAACAAGCACCACTCTCCTTGGCTCTTTCGAGGTCGGAACCTTCATCTTTCCCTTTTCCCGGATTCATTGGCATCAACCATGCCTATAGAGAAAGAGACCATGTTCGAGGAACGGGTTTTTGTCTACTTTCATCTTGCCATCAAATCTCAAGTGTCCATCTTGAATAGCTTTTCGAATCTTTACTCGAACACTCGGCAATCATTGATATGATGAGAACTTGTATCATGAAACCCACAAGACTTCTTATCCTTTACCCCTTCAAAGGCGGCATAGGATGTCCTTCTTGGCGGCTTGACGCGTCCCTCTTGAATCGATACAAAAAGAGCTTATACGCCCTTTACCGACATCAAAATCATAAGATCCCTTTTTGCCGCTTCACCCATCGATGTGACCAAAGTAGGCTCTTTCGTCCAGTTCAACTCTGCAGCAGCTACTTCATCTTCATCTTCATATTCAGATGCTTCTTCTAGAAATCCCTGATACATGTCAATAGCTGCACTGTTCTTCTGAAAACGAGCATCTCTTCTGAACCCTTGGGCTTGATTGCTCATTGCTGTCAACTTTTGTGCAAGCTGTCCAAGGTCTTCAAACTCCATGCCAAATAGCTTGTCTCTGATATGTGGCAGCATGCCTGCAATGACCAATTGTGCGAGTTGATCATCGGGAATAGTCAGAGAATAGCACATGTTCTTCGCTTCTACGAATCCACGAAGATACTCCATTGGTGTCTCGGTAGTCTTCATCCCCATAGCCCATAGATCAACCATCTTCTTCTCATTGGTTCTGTATAAAAGTATGCATGGAACTTTTGCTCCAATTCCGCCCATGTACCAATGGAATTAGCCGGCTGCGATGCAAACCATGTGAAAGCCGGCCCGTCGAGACATAGGAAAATATCTAATCCTCCAAGCTTCATCGAGTTGCGGCTTCTCCAAGTTGCATCGGATATCGCGATATGCTCAATGGTACTTGGTGTCATCGACCGAGAGAACTTGGTCAAATCCGTTGGTGGCTTAACTCTTGGTGGAAGAGCTACCCTATTGTACCACTCTGGGAAAGGAGATTTGTATGCATATGTCGATGCTTTGGTTTCGGTGAATTGATTCGCATCATATCGGCCATTCTCGCTTTAGGAGGACATCATTTGCATCTTGCGCTCCTGTCTCCTAGAAGGTACTCCCGATGCACTCCCGTATCCCGGATTTGGCAAAGCACTCGAGCAACGCGTCCCGGTAAATTCATTGTACCCATCTCCATAGATACTCTTACGCAATCTATTTGCCACCGGGGAGATCTTGTAGCGAGATGCGGGTATATACATTGTTGCACCAAAAGTTACTTGACCATGAGTTTGCTGCTCGGTCACGGGAGGCTTTTCCTTTTCATCATAAACAGCCCCGTCCTTGCTAGTGCCGATTATCTCTCCTCCTCCAGTTGACTTCCCGAAGATTACCGAGTGTTGAAGAACACCGGTCTAGAAAACTCTCCAAATCTTTCTTCAAAGCGCTTGTCAACTTCTTTGGACCAAAAGTATCAACCATGATTTTGCGGAAGGTGCCCGAGAGGAAAAAGTTGTGTTGTGATTCAACATAGTGTCTCCCACAGCTTTGTAAATGACTCCAACTACCTTCGCATCTCCTCCTCGTCGGTAACATCGGCCGACCCCGCGAAGAACTCGTGGCAGTGATTGCTTGACGATCACTCTGCCACTCTTGTTCTTGGAAAAAGACATCAGACATTTCTGCTGATACTGTTCCATTGCTTGCTCTACCATCTGGCGTTGCTCTGGCCGACCGCTTGATCATTTGCCGAACAATCGGAAATTAGCCGACCGCATATGTATTTGCCGAATTGCCCTCTCTGCTGCTCATAGGCCCACCTGTCATATCCCTGACCAAATTCTGGTGTTAACAGGAACCGACCATGCGGCAGCAGTGGCAGTTTTACTGCCGTGGAGCCATGGTTAAGGGCCCTTCAGGCTCTCGGGTGATGGAAAACTCTATGGTGGAGAGGTGAGAGGCATCAAAATGGCTTAACCATGGCGTACGGGTGTGCTTGAACCGGTGCCGAGAGCCGTAGGATGCACGGGGATCCGGCCGTGTGCCGGCACGTCGTGTGTGCAATTACGGATGTTCGGAGTCGTGGTGCTATAGTTAAGGGCCGTTCGGGCTCTCGGGTGATGACAAACATTGTGGTGGTGGGGCCGGAGGCATCAAAACGCCTTAACCATGGCATACGGTCAAGCTTGACCTAGTGTCAAGAGTCATGTAGGACACGCACGAACCGGTGTGCGGTAGCATATTCGTGTGTGCAAATATGGCGGTTTAGAGCGTGGAGCCATGGTTAAGGGCCATTCGGGTTCTCGGGCGGCAACAAACGTTGTGGCGGAGAGGCTAGAGGTGTCAAAATGCCTTAACCATGGCGTACGGGCATGCTTGACTCGGTGCGGGAGCCATAGGATGCGTTGGAACCGTCCGTGCGGCGGCATGGTCGTGTGTGCAAATATGGCGGTTCCGGAGCCGTGGAGCCAAGGTTAAGGGCCGTTCGGGCTCTCGAGCGATGGCAAACGCTATGGTAGAGAGGCCGAGAGGTGTCAAAATGCCTTAACCATGGCGTACGGGCATGCTTGACTCGATCGAGAGCCATAGGATGCGTTGGAACCGACCGTGCGACGGCATGGTCGTGTGTGCAAATATGGCAGTTTTGGAGCCGTGGAGCCGTGGTTAAGGGCCCTTCAGGCTCTCGGGTGATGAAAAACTCTATGGTGGAGCGGTGAGAGGCATCAAAATGGCTTAACCATGGCGTACGGGCGTGCTTGACCCGGTGCCGAGAGCCGTAGGATGCACGGGATCCGGCCGTGCGGCGGCAAAGTCGTGTGTGCAATTATGGATGTTCGGAGTCGTGGAGCTATAGTTAAGGGCCGTTCGGGCTCTCGGGTGATGACAAATATTGTGGTGGTGAGGCCGGAGGCGTCAAAACACCTTAACCATGGCATACGGTCGTGCTTGACCTAGTGTCGAGAGCTATAGGACATGCAGGAACCGGGCGTGCGGTAGCATAGTCGTGTGTGCAAATATGGCGTTCTAGAGCTGTGGAGCCATGGTTAAGGGCCATTCGGGTTCTCGAGCGGTAATAAACGCTGTGGTGGAGAGGACAAAGGTGTTAAAACGCCTTAACCATGGTGCATGGGCGTGCTTGACTTGGTGCGAGGAGCCGTAGGACGCATAGGAACCGGCCGTGCGGGCAAAGTCATGTGTGCAAATATGGCGGTTACGGAGCCGTGGAGCCGAGGTTAAGGGCCGTTCAAGCTCTCGAGCAATGACAAAACGCTATGGTAGAGAGGCCGGAGGTGTCAAAATGCCTTAACCATGGCGTACGGGCTTGCTTGACTCGGTCGGGAGCCATAGGACGCGTTGGAACCGACCATGCGGCGGCATGGTCGTGTGTGCAAATGTGGCGGTTGCGCCATGGAGCCATGGTTAACGGCCCTTCAGGCTCTCGGGTGATGGAAAACTCTATGGTGGAGAAGTGAGAGGCATCAAAATGGCTTAACCATGGCGTACGGGTGTGCTTGAATCGGTGCCGAGAGCCTAGGATGCACAGGATCCGGCCGTGCGCCGGACACGGTCGTGTGTGCAATTATGGATGCGGAGTCGTGGAGCTATAGTTAAGGGCCGTTCGGGCTCTCGGGTGATGACAAACATTGTGGTGGTGGGGCCGGAGGTGTCAAAACGCCTTAACCATGGCATACGGTCGTGCTTGACCTAGTGTCGAGAGCCGTAGGACACGTAGGAACCGGGCCGTGCGGTAGCATAGTCGTATGTGCAAATATGGCGGTTCTAGAGCGGTGGAGCCATGGTTAAGGGCCATTCGGGTTCTTGGGCGGCAACAAATGCTGTGGTCGAGAGGCCAGCGGTGTCAAAACACCTTAACCATAGTGCATGGGCGTGCTTGACTTGGTGCGAGGAGCCGTAGGATGCGCAGGAACCGCCGTGCGGCGCCGAAGTCGTGAGTGCAAATATGGCGGTTCGGAGCCGTGGAGCCGAGGTTAAGTGCCGTTCGGGCTCTCGAGTGATGGCAAACGCTATGGTAGAGAGGCCGGAGGTGTCAAAATGCCTTAACCATGGCGTACGGGCATGCTTGACTCGAGCCGGGAGCCATAAAATGCGTTGAAACCGACCGTGCGGCGGCAGCATGGCCGAGTGTGCAAATATGGCAGTTTTGGAGCCGTGGAGGCATGGTTAAGGGCCCTTCGGGCTCTCGGTGATGGAAAACTCTATGGTGGAGAGGTGAGAGGCATCAAAATGGCTTAACCATGGCGTACGGGCGTGCTTGACCCGGTGCCGAGAGCCATAGGATGCACGGGATCCGGCCGTGCGGCAGCACGGTCGTGTGTGCAATTATGGATGTTCGGAGTCGTGGAGCTATAGTTAAGGGCCGTTCGGGCTCTCGGGTGATGACAAATATTGTGGTGGTGAGGCCCGAGGCGTCAAAACGCCTTAACCATGGCATACGGTCGTGCTTGACCTAGTGTCGAGAGCTATAGGACATGCAGGAACCGGGCTGTGCGGTAGCATAGTCGTGTGTGCAAATATGGCGGTTCTAGAGCCGTGGAGCCATGGTTAAGGGCCATTCGGGTTCTCGAGCGGTAATAAACGCTTTGTGGTGGAGAGGACAAAGGTGTTAAAACGCCTTAACCATGGTGCATGGGCGTGCTTGACTTGGTGCGAGGAGCCGTAGGACGCATAGGAACCGGCCGTGCGGCGGCAAAGTCGTGTGTGCAAATATGGCGGTTCGGAGCCGTGGAGCCGAGGTTAAGGGCCGTTCAAGCTCTCGAGCAACGACAAACGCTATGGTAGAGAGGCCGAGGTGTCAAAATGCCTTAACCATGGCGTACGGGCTTGCTTGACTCGGTGCGGGAGCCATAGGACGCGTTGAAACCGACCATGCGGCGGCATGGTCGTGTGTGCAAATGTGGCGTTTTGCGCCATGGAGCCATGGTTAACGGCCCTTCGGGATCTCGGGTGATGGAAAACTCTATGGTGGAGAAGTGAGAGGCATCAAAATGGCTTAACCATGGCGTACGGGTGTGCTTGAATCGGTGCCGAGAGCCGTAGGATGCACGGGGATCCGGCCGTGCGCCGGCACGTCGTGTGTGCAATTATGGATGCGGAGTCGTGGAGCTATAGTTAAGGGCCGTTCGGGCTCTCGGGTGATGACAAACATTGTGGTGGTGGGGCCGAGGTGTCAAAACGCCTTAACCATGGCATACGGTCGTGCTTGACCTAGTGTCGAGAGCATGTAGGACACGTAGGAACCGGGCGTGCGGTAGCATAGTCGTATGTGCAAATATGGCGTTCTAGAGCGGTGGAGCCATGGTTAAGGGCCATTCGGGTTCTTGGGCGGCAACAAATGCTGTGGTCGAGAGGCCAGCGGTGTCAAAACACCTTAACCATAGTGCATGGGCGTGCTTGACTTGGTGCGAGGAGCCGTAGGATGCGCAGGAACCGGCCGTGCGGCAGCGAAGTCGTGAGTGCAAATATGGCAGTTCTGGAGCCGTGGAGCCGAGGTTAAGTGCCGTTCAGGCTCTCGAGTGATGGCAAACGCTATGGTAGAGAGGCCAGAGGTGTCAAAATGCCTTAACCATGGCGTACAGGCATGCTTGACTCAGAGCTGGGAGCCATAAAATGCGTTGAAACCGACCGTGCGGCAGCATGGCTGAGTGTGCAAATATGGCAGTTTTGGAGCCGTGGAGGCATGGTTAAGGGCCCTTCAGGCTCTCAGTGATGGAAAACTCTATGGTGGAGAGGTGAGAGGCATCAAAATGGCTTAACCATGGCGTACAGGCGTGCTTGACCCGGTGCCGAGAGCCATAGGATGCACAGGATCCGACCGTGCGGCAGCACAGTCGTGTGTGCAATTATGGATGTTATGGAGTCGTGGAGCTATAGTTAAGGGCCGTTCGGGCTCTCGGGTGATGACAAATATTGTGGTGGTGAGGCCGAGGCGTCAAAACGCCTTAACCATGGCATACGGTCGTGCTTGACCTAGTGTCGAGAGCTATAGGACATGCAGGAACTTTGTGCGGTAGCATAGTCGTGTGTGCAAATATGGCGGTTCTAGAGTTTGTGGAGCCATGGTTAAGGGCCATTCGGGTTCTCGAGCGGTAATAAACGCTGTGGTGGAGAGGACAAAGGTGTTAAAACGCCTTAACCATGGTGCATGGGCGTGCTTGACTTGGTGCGAGGAGCCGTAGGACGCATAGGAACCGGCCGTGCGGCAAAGCAAAGTCGTGTGTGCAAATATGGCGTTCGGAGCCGTGGAGCCGAGGTTAAGGGCCGTTCAAGCTCTCGAGCAACGACAAACGCTATGGTAGAGAGGCCGGAGGTGTCAAAATGCCTTAACCATGGCGTACGGGCTTGCTTGACTCGGTCGGGAGCCATAGGACGCGTTGAAACCGACCATGCGGCGGCATGGTCGTGTGTGCAAATGTGGCGGTTTTGCGCCATGGAGCCATGGTTAACGGCCCTTCGGGATCTCGGGTGATGGAAAACTCTATGGTGGAGAAGTGAGAGGCATCAAAATGGCTTAACCATGGCGTACGGGTGTGCTTGAATCGGTGCCGAGAGCCGTAGGATGCACGGGATCCGGCCGTGCGCCGGACGGTCGTGTGTGCAATTATGGATGTTACGGAGTCGTGGAGCTATAGTTAAGGGCCGTTCGGGCTCTCGGGTGATGACAAACATTGTGGTGGTGGGGCCAGAGGTGTCAAAACGCCTTAACCATGGCATACGGTCGTGCTTGACCTAGTGTCGAGAGCTGTAGGACACGTAGGAACCGGCTGTGCGGTAGCATAGTCGTGTGTGCAAATATGGCAGTTCTAGAGCGGTGGAGCCATGGTTAAGGGCCATTCGGGTTCTTGGGCGGCAACAAATGCTGTGGTCGAGAGGCCAGTGGTGTCAAAATGCCTTAACCATATTGCATGGGCGTGCTTGACTTGGTGCGAGGAGCTGTAGGATGCGCAGGAACTGGCCGTGCGGCAGCAAAGTCGTGAGTGCAAATATGGCAGTTCTGGAGCCGTGGAGCCGAGGTTAAGTGCTGTTCAGGCTCTCGAGTGATGGCAAACGCTATGGTAGAGAGGCCAGAGGTGTCAAAATGCCTTAACCATGGCGTACGGGCATGCTTGACTCAGAGCCGGGAGCCATAAGATGCGTTGAAACCGGCCGTGCGGCGGCATGGCCGAGTGTGCAAATATGGCAGTTTTGGAGCCGTGGAGGCATGGTTAAGGGCCCTTCGGGCTCTCGGTGATGGAAAACTCTATGGTGGAGAGGTGAGAGGCATCAAAATGGCTTAACCATGGCGTACGGGCGTGCTTGACCCGGTGCCGAGAGCCATAGGATGCACGGGGATCCGGACCGTGCGGCAGCACGGTCGTGTGTGCAATTATGGATGTTCTGGAGTGGTGGAGCTATAGTTAAGGGACGTTCGGGCTCTCGGGTGATGACAAATATTGTGGTGGTGAGGCCAGAGGCGTCAAAACGCCTTAACCATCTCATACGGTCGTGCTTGACCTAGTGTCGAGAGCTATAGGACATGCAGGAACTGGCTGTGCGGTAGCATAGTCGTGTGTGCAAATATGGCAGTTCTAGAGCTATGGAGCCATGGTTAAGGGCCATTTAGGTTCTCAGGCGGCAACAAACGCTGTGGTGGAGAGGCTAGAGGTGTCAAAATGCCTTAACCATGGCGTACGGGCATGCTTGACTCAGTGCCAGGAGCCATAGGATGCGTTGGAACTGATCATACGGCAGCATGGTCGTGTGTGCAAATATGGCAGTTCTGGAGCCGTGGAGCCAAGGTTAAGGGCCGTTCAGGCTCTCGAGCGATGGCAAACACTATGGTAGAGAGGCCAGAGGTGTCAAAATGCCTTAACCATGGCGTACGGGCATGCTTGACTCAGTGCCGAGAGCCATAGGATGCGTTGGAACCGCCGTGCGGCAGCATGGTCGTGTGTGCAAATATGGCAGTTTTGCGGCCGTGGAGCGTGGTTAAGGGCCCTTTAGGCTCTCGGGTGATGAAAAACTCTATGGTGGAGAGGTGAGAGGCATCAAAATGGCTTAACCATGGCGTACGGGCGTGCTTGACCCGGTGCCGAGAGCCGTAGGATGCACGGGATCCGGCGTGCGGCGGCACGGTCGTGTGTGCAATTATGGATGTTCGGAGTCGTGGAGCTATAGGGCCGTTCGGGCTCTCGGGTGATGACAAATATTGTGGTGGTGAGGCCGAGGCGTCAAAACTCCTTAACCATGGCATACGGTCGTGCTTGACCTAGTGTCGAGAGCTATAGGACATGCGAGGAACCGGGCGTGCGGTAGCATAGCCGTGTGTGCAAATATGGCGGTTCTAGAGCCGTGGAGCCATGGTTAAGGGCCATTCGGGTTCTCGGGCGGTAATAAACGCTGTGGTGGAGAGGCCAAAGGTGTTAAAATGCCTTAACCATGGTGCATGGGCGTGCTTGACTTGGTGCAAGGAGCCGTAGGACGCATAGGAACCGGCCGTGCGGCAGCAAAGTCGTGTGTGCAAATATGGCAGTTACGGAGCCGTGGAGCCGAGGTTAAGGGACCGTTCGGGCTCTCGAGCGACGACAAACGCTATGGTAGAGAGGCCGGAGGTGTCAAAATGCCTTAACCATGGCGTACGGGCTTGCTTGACTCGGTGCGGAAGCCATAGGACGCGTTGGAACCGACCATGCGGTAGCATGGTCGTGTGTGCAAATGTGGCGGTTTGCGCCGTGGAGCCATGGTTAAGGGCCCTTCACGATCTCGGGTGATGGAAAACTCTATGGTGGAGAGGTGAGAGGCATCAAAATGGCTTAACCATGGCGTACGGGTGTGCTTGAACCGGTGCCGAGAGCCATAGGATGCACGGGATCCGGCCGTGCGCCGGCACACGGTCGTGTGTGCAATTATGGATGTTCTAGAGTCGTGGAGCTATAGTTAAGGGCCGTTCGGGCTCTCGGGTGATGACAAACATTGTGGTGGTGGGGCCAGAGGTGTCAAAATGCCTTAACCATGGCATACGGTCGTGCTTGACCTAGTGTCGAGAGCTGTGGGACACGTAGGAACCGGCTGTGCGTTAGCATAGTCGTGTGTGCAAATATGGCAGTTCTAGAGCTGTGGAGCCATGGTTAAGGGCCATTCGGGTTCTTGGGCGGCAACAAATGCTATGGTCGAGAGGCCAGCGGTGTCAAAACGCCTTATCCATAGTGCATGGGCGTGCTTGACTTGGTGCGAGGAGCCGTAGGATGCGCAGGAACCGGCCGTGTGGCAGCAAAGTCGTGTGTGCAAATATGGCAGTTCTGGAGCCGTGGAGCCGAGGTTAAGTGCCGTTCAAGCTCTCGAGTGACGGCAAACGCTATGGTAGAGAGGCCAGAGGTGTCAAAATGCCTTAACCATGGCGTACAGGCATGCTTGACTCAGAGCCGGGAGCCGTAAAATGCGTTGGAACCGACCGTGCGGCAGCATGGTCAAGTGTGCAAATATGGCAGTTTTGGAGCCGTGGAGGCATGGTTAAGGGCCCTTCATGCTCTCAGGTGATGGAAAACTCTATGGTGGAGAGGTGAGAGGCATCAAAATGGCTTAATACATGGCGTACAGGTGTGCTTGACCCGGTGCCGAGAGCCATAGGATGCACGGGGATCCGGCCGTGCGGCGGCACGGTCGTGTGTGCAATTATGGATGTTCAGAGTCGTGGAGCTGTAGTTAAGGGCCGTTCGGGCTCTCGGGTGATGACAAACATTGTGGTGGTGAGGCCGAGGCATCAAAATGCCTTAACCATGGCATACGGTCATGCTTGACCTAGTGTCAAGAGCTGTAGGACACGCACGAACCGGTTGTGTGGTAGCATATTCGTGTGTGCAAATATGGCAGTTCTAGAGCTGTGGAGCCATGGTTAAGGGCCATTCGGGTTCTCGGCGGCAACAAACGCTGTGGTGGAGAGGCTAGAGGTGTCAAAATGCCTTAACCATGGCGTACGGGCATGCTTGACTCGGTGCCGGGAGCCATAGGATGCGTTGGAACCGGCCGTGCGGTAGCATGGTCGTGTGTGCAAATATGGCGGTTACGGAGCCGTGGAGCCAAGGTTAAGGGCCGTTCGGGCTCTCGAGCGATGGCAAACACTATGGTAGAGAGGCCGGAGGTGTCAAAATGCCTTAACCATGGCGTATGGGCATGCTTGACTCGGTCCGAGAGCCATAGGATGCGTTGGAACCGACCGTGCGGCGGCATGGTCGTGTGTGCAAATATGGCGGTTTTGCGGCCGTGGAGCTGTGGTTAAGGGCCCTTCGGGCTCTCGGGTGATGAAAAACTCTATGGTGGATAGGTGAGAGGCATCAAAATGGCTTAACCATGGCGTACGGGCGTGCTTGACCCGGTGCGAGAGCCGTAGGATGCACGGGATCCGGCGTGCGGCGGCACGGTCGTGTGTGCAATTATGGATGTTTTGGAGTCGTGGAGCTATAGTTAAGGGCCGTTCGGGCTCTCGGGTGATGACAAATATTGTGATGGTGAGGCCGGAGGCATCAAAATGCCTTAACCATGGCATACGGTCGTGCTTGACCTAGTGTCGAGAGCTATAGGACATGCGGAAGGGTTTGTGCGGTAGCATAGTCGTGTGTGCAAATATGGCAGTTCTAGAGCTGTGGAGCCATGGTTAAGGGCCATTCGGGTTCTCGGGCGGTAATAAACGCTGTGGTGGAGAGGCCAAATTTGTTAAAACGCCTTAACCATGGTGCATGGGCGTGCTTGACTTGGTGCGAGGAGCCATAGGACGCATAGGAACCGGCCATGCGGCAGCAAAGTCGTGTGTGCAAATATGGTAGTTCTGGAGCTGTGGAGCCGAGGTTAAGGGCCGTTCAGGCTCTCGAGCGATGACAAACGCTATGGTAGAGAGGCCAGAGGTGTCAAAATGCCTTAACCATGGCATACGAGCTTGCTTGACTCAGTGCCAGGAGCCATAGGACGCGTTGGAACCGACCATGCGGCAGCATGGTCGTGTGTGCAAATGTGGCAGTTTTACTGCCATGGAGCCATGGTTAAGGGCCCTTCAGGCTCTCGGGTGATGGAAAACTCTATGGTGGAGAGGTGAGAGGCATCAAAATGGCTTAACCATGGCGTACGGGTGTGCTTGAACCGGTGCCGAGAGCCGTAGGATGCACAGGATCCGGCCGTGCGCCAGCACAGTCGTGTGTGCAATTATGGATGTTCTGGAGTCGTGGAGCTAGAGTTAAGGGCCGTTCGGGCTCTCGGGTGATGACAAACATTGTGGTGGTGGGGCCAGAGGTGTCAAAACGCCTTAACCATGGCATACGGTCGTGCTTGACCTAGTGTCAAGAGCTGTAGGACACGTAGGAACCATTTGTGCGGTAGCATAGTCGTGTGTGCAAATATGGCGGTTCTAGAGCGGTGGAGCCATGGTTAAGGGCCATTCGGGTTCTTGGGCGGCAACAAATGCTGTGGTCAAGAGGCCAGCGGTGTCAAAACGCCTTAACCATAGTGCATGGGCGTGCTTGACTTGGTGCGAGGAGCCGTAGGATGCGCAGGAACTGGCCGTGCGGCAGCAAAGTCGTGTGTGCAAATATGGCAGTTCTGGAGCCGTGGAGCCGAGGTTAAGTGCCGTTCAGGGTCTCGAGTGACGGCAAACGTTATGGTAGATAGGCCAGAGGTGTCAAAATGCCTTAACCATGGTGTAAGGCATGCTTGACTCAGAGCCGGGAGCCATAAAATGCGTTGGAACCGACCGTGCGGCAGCATGGTCGAGTGTGCAAATATGGCAGTTTTGGAGCCGTGGAGGCATGGTTAAGGGCCCTTCAGGCTCTCAGGTGAAGGAAAACTCTATGGTGGACAGGTGAGAGGTATCAAAATGGCTTAACCATGGCGTACAGGCGTGCTTGACCCGGTGCCGAGAGCCATAGGATGCACAGGATCCGACCGTGCGGCAGCACAGTCGTGTGTGCAATTATGGATGTTCTGGAGTCATGGAGCTGTAGTTAAGGGCCGTTCAGGCTCTCGGGTGATGACAAACATTGTGGTGGTGAGGCCAGAGGCATCAAAACGCCTTAACCATGGCATACGGTCATGCTTGACCTAGTGTCAAGAGGCTGTAGGACACGCACGAACCGGCTATGCGGTAGCATATTCGTGTGTGCAAATATGGCGGTTCTAGAGCTGTGGAGCCATGGTTAAGGGCCATTCGGGTTCTCGGCGGCAACAAACGCTATGGTGGAGAGGCTAGATGTGTCAAAATGCCCTAACCATGGCGTACGGGCATGCTTGACTCGGTGCCGGGACCCATAGGATGCGTTGGGCCCGCCGTGCGGCAGCATGGCCGTGTGTGCAAATATGGCGGTTCTGGAGCCGTGGAGCCAAGGTTAAGGGCCGTTCGGGCTCTCGGCGATGGCAAACGCTATGGTAGAGAGGCGAGAGGTGTCAAAATGCCTTAACCATGGTGTACGGGCATGCTTGACTCGGTGCCGAGAGCCATAGGATGCGTTGGAACCGGCCGTGCGGCGGCATGGTCGTGTGTGCAAATATGGCGTTTTGCAGCCATGGAGCTATGGTTAAGGGCCCTTCAGGCTCTTGGGTGATGAAAAACTCTATGGTGGAGAGGTGAGAGGCATGAAAATGGCTTAACCATGGCGTACGGGCGTGCTTGACCCGGTGCCGAGAGCCGTAGGATGCACGGGATCCGGGCGTGCGGCGGCACGGTCGTGTGTGCAATTATGGATGCAGAGTCGTGGAGCTATAGTTAAGGGCCGTTCGGGCTCTCGGGTGATGACAAATATTGTGGTGGTGAGGCCGGAGGCGTCAAAACGCCTTAACCATGGCATACGGTCGTGCTTGACCTAGTGTCGAGAGCTATAGGACATGCGGAGGCCGGGCGTGCGGTAGCATAGTCGTGTGTGCAAATATGGCAGTTCTAGAGCTGTGGAGCCATGGTTAAGGGCCATTCGGGTTCTCGGGTGGTAATTAACGTTGTGGTGGAGAGGCCAAAGGTGTTAAAACGCCTTAACCATGGTGCATGGGCGTGCTTGACTTGGTGCGAGGAGCCGTAGGATGCATAGGAACCGGCCGTGCGGCAGCAAAGTCGTGTGTGTAAATATGGCAGTTCTGGAGCCGTGGAGCCGAGGTTAAGGGCCGTTCAGGATCTCGAGCGACGACAAACGCTATGGTAGAGAGGCCTGAGGTGTCAAAATGCCTTAACCATGGTGTACGGGCTTGCTTGACTCGGTCGGGAGCCATAGGACGCGTTGGAACCGACCATGCGGCGGCATGGTCGTGTGCAAATGTGGCGGTTTTTGCGCCATGGAGCCATGGTTAAGGGCCCTTCGGGCTCTCGGGTGATGGAAAACTCTATGGTGGAGAGGTGAGAGGCATCAAAATGGCTTAACCATGGTGTACGGGTGTGCTTGAACCGGTGCCGAGAGCCGTAGGATGCACGGGATCCGGCCGTGCGCCGGCAGTCGTGTGTGCAATTATGGATGTTGCGGAGTTGTGGAGCTATAGTTAAGGGCCGTTCGGGCTCTCGGGTGATGACAAACATTGTGGTGGTGGGACCAGAGGTGTCAAAATGCCTTAACCATGGCATACGGTCGTGCTTGACCTAGTGTCGAGAGCATGTTGGACACGTAGGAACCCATTTTGTGCGGTAGCATAGTCGTGTGTGCAAATATGGCGGTTCTAGAGCGGTGGAGCCATGGTTAAGGGCCATTCGGGTTCTTGGGCGGCAACAAATGCTGTGGTCGAGGCCGAGCGGTGTCAAAACGCCTTAACCATAGTGCATGGGCGTGCTTGACTTGGTGCGAGGAGCCGTAGGATGCGCAGGAACCGGCCGTGCGGCGGCAAAGTCGTGTGTGCAAATATGGCAGTTCTGGAGCCGTGGAGCCGAGGTTAAGTGCCGTTCAGGCTCTCGAGTGACGGCAAATGCTATGGTAGAGAGGCTAGAGGTGTCAAAATGCCTTAACCATGGCGTACAGGCATGCTTGACTCAGAGCCGGGAGCCATAAAATGCGTTGGAACCGACCGTGCGGCAGCATGGTTGAGTGTGCAAATGTGGCAGTTTTGGAGCCATGGAGGCATGGTTAAGGGCCCTTCAGGCTCTCGGGTGATGGAAAACTCTATGGTGGAGAGGTGAGAGGCATCAAAATGGCTTAACCATGGCGTACGGGTGTGCTTGACCCGGTGCCGAGAGCCATAGGATGCACAGGATCCGGCCGTGCGGCAGCACAGTCGTGTGTGCAATTATGGATGTTACGGAGTCGTGGAGAGCGTAGTTAAGGGCCGTTCAGGCTCTCGGGTGATGACAAACATTGTGGTGGTGAGGCCAAAGGCATCAAAACGCCTTAACCATGGCATACGGTCATGCTTGACCTAGTGTCAAGAGCTGTAGGACACGCACGAACCGGCTGTGCGGTAGCATATTCGTGTGTGCAAATATGGCAGTTCTAGAGCTGTGGAGCCATGGTTAAGGGCCATTCAGGTTCTCAGGCGGCAACAAACACTGTGGTGGAGAGGCTAGAGGTGTCAAAATGCCTTAACCATGGCGTACGGGCATGCTTGACTCAGTGCCAGGAGCCATAGGATGCGTTGGAACTGACCGTGCGGCAGCATGGTCGTGTGTGCAAATATGGCAGTTTTGGAGCCGTGGAGCCATGGTTAAGGGCCCTTCGGGCTCTCGGTGATGGAAAACTCTATGGTAGAGAGGCCGGAGGTGTCAAAATGCCTTAACCATGGCGTACGGGCATGCTTGACTCGGTGCCAAGAGCCATAGGATGCGTTGGAACCGGCCGTGCGGCGGCATGGTCGTGTGTGCAAATATGGCGGTTTTGCGGCCGTGGAGCTGTGGTTAAGGGCCCTTCGGGCTCTCGGGTGATGAAAAACTCTATGGTGGAGAGGTGAGAGGCATCAAAATGGCTTAACCATGGCGTACGGGCGTGCTTGACCCGGTGCCGAGAGCCGTAGGATGCGCGGGGATCCGGCCGTGCGCGGCAGCACGGTCGTGTGTGCAATTATGGATGTTGGAGTCGTGGAGCTATAGTTAAGGGCCGTTCGGGCTCTCGGGTGATGACAAATATTGTGGTGGTGAGGCCGAGGCGTCAAAACACCTTAACCATGGCATACGGTCGTGCTTGACCTAGTGTCGAGAGCTATAGGACATGCGAGGAAGCGGGTGTGCGGTAGCATAGTCGTGTGTGCAAATATGGCGGTTCTAGAGTTTGTGGAGCCATGGTTAAGGGCCATTCGGGTTCTTGGGCGGTAATAAACGCTGTGGTGGAGAGGCCAAAGGTGTTAAAATGCCTTAACCATGGTGCATGGGCGTGCTTGACTTGGTGCGAGGAGCCGTAGGACGCATAGGAACCGGCCGTGCGCGGCAAAGTCGTGTGTGCAAATATGGCGGTTACGGAGCCGTGGAGCCGAGGTTAAGGGCCGTTCGGGCTCTTGAGCGACGACAAATGCTATGGTAGAGAGGCCGGAGGTGTCAAAATGCCTTAACCATGGCGTACGGGCTTGCTTGACTCGGTCTTGCGGGAGCCATAGGATGCGTTGGAACCGACCATGCGGCAGCATGGTCGTGTGTGCAAATGTGGCGGTTTTGGCGCCGTGGAGCCATGGTTAAGGGCCCTTCGGGCTCTCGGGTGATGGAAAACTCTATGGTGGAGAGGTAAGAGGCATCAAAATGGCTTAACCATGGCGTACGGGTGTGCTTGAACCGGTGCGAGAGCCGTAGGATGCACGGGATCCGGCCGTGCGGCGGCACGGTCGTGTGTGCAATTATGGATGTTCTAGAGTCGTGGAGCTATAGTTAAGGGCCGTTCGGGCTCTCGGGTGATGACAAACATTGTGGTGGTGTTGCCAGAGGTGTCAAAACGCCTTAACCATGGCATACGGTCGTGCTTGACCTAGTGTCGAGAGCTATAGGACATGCGAACGGGGCTGTGCGGTAGCATAGTCGTGTGTGCAAATATGGCAGTTCTAGAGCTATGGAGCCATGGTTAAGGGCCATTCGGGTTCTCGGGCGGTAATAAGCGCTGTGGTGGAGAGGCCAAAGGTGTTAAAACGCCTTAACCATGGTGCATGGGCGTCCTTGACTTGGTGCGAGGAGCCGTACGATGCATAGGAACCGGCCGTGCGGCAGCAAAGTCGTGTGTGCAAATATGGCGGTTCGGAGCGGTGGAGCCGAGGTTAAGGGCCGTTCGGGCTCTCGGCGACGACAAACGCTATGGTAGAGAGGCCGGAGGTGTCAAAATGCCTTAACCATGGCGTACGGGCTTGCTTGACTCGGTCGGGAGCCATAGGACGCGTTGGAACCGACCATGCGGCGGCATGGTCGTGTGTGCAAATGTGGCAGTTTTTGCCGTGGAGCCATGGTTAAGGGCCCTTCAGGCTCTCGGGTGATGGAAAACTCTATGGTGGAGAGGTGAGAGGCATCAAAATGGCTTAACCATGGCGTACGGGTGTGCTTGAACCGGTGCCGAGAGCCGTAGGATGCACAGGATCCGGCCGTGCGCCAGCACAGTCGTGTGTGCAATTATGGATGTTCTGGAGTCGTGGAGCTATAGTTAAGGGCCGTTCGGGCTCTCGGGTGATGAAAAACATTGTGGTGGTGGGGCCAGAGGTGTCAAAATGCCTTAACCATGGCATACGGTCGTGCTTGACCTAGTGTCGAGAGCTGTAGGACACATAGGAACCCATTTGTGCGGTAGCATAGTCGTGTGTGCAAATATGGCAGTTCTAGAGCGGTGGAGCCATGGTTAAGGGCCATTCGGGTTCTTGGGCGGCAACAAATGCTGTGGTCGAGAGGCCAGCGGTGTCAAAACGCCTTAACCATAGTGCATGGGCGTGCTTGACTTGGTGCGAGGAGCCGTAGGATGTGCAGGAACCGGCCGTGCGGCAGCAAAGTCGTGTGTGCAAATATGGCAGTTCTGGAGCCGTGGAGCCAAGGTTAAGTGCCGTTCAGGCTCTCGAGTGACGGCAAACGCTATGGTAGAGAGGCTAGAGGTGTCAAAATGCCTTAACCATGGCGTACGGGCATGCTTGACTCGAGGCGGGAGCCATAAAATGCGTTGGAACCGGCCGTGCGGCGGCATGGTCGAGTGTGCAAATATGGCGGTTTTGGAGCCGTGGAGGCATGGTTAAGGGCCCTTCGGGCTCTCGGGTGATGGAAAACTCTATGGTGGAGAGGTGAGAGGCATCAAAATGGCTTAACCATGGCGTACGGGCGTGCTTGACCCGGTGCCGAGAGCCATAGGATGCACGGGATCCGGCCGTGCGGCGGCACGGTCATGTGTGCAATTATGGATGTTCAGAGTCGTGGAGCTGTAGTTAAGGGCCGTTCGGGCTCTTGGGTGATGACAAACATTGTGGTGGTGAGGCCGGAGGCATCAAAATGCCTTAACCATGGCATACGGTCATGCTTGACCTAGTGTCAAGAGGCATAGGACACGCACGAACCGGCGTGCGGTAGCATATTCGTGTGTGCAAATATGGCAGTTCTAGAGCTGTGGAGCCATGGTTAAGGGCCATTCAGGTTCTCAAGTGGAAACAAACGCTGTGGTGGAGAGGCTAGAGGTGTCAAAATGCCTTAACCATGGCGTACGGGCATGCTTGACTCGGTGCGGGAGCCATAGGATGCGTTAGGAACCGGCCGTGCGGCGGCATGGTCGTGTGTGCAAATATGGCCGTTACGGAGCCGTGGAGCCAAGGTTAAGGGCCGTTCGGGCTCTCGGCGATGGCAAACGCTATGGTAGAGAGGCCGGAGGTGTCAAAATGCCTTAACCATGGCGTACGGGCATGCTTGACTCGGTGCCGAGAGCCATAGGATGCGTTGGAACCGACCGTGCGGCGGCATGGTCGTGTGTGCAAATATGGCGTTTTGCGGCCGTGGAGGCTGTGGTTAAGGGCCCTTCGGGCTCTCGGGTGATGAAAAACTCTATGGTGGAGAGGTGAGAGACATCAAAATGGCTTAACCATGGCGTACGGGCGTGCTTGACCCGGTGCCGAGAGCCGTAGGATGCACGGGATCCGGCCGTGCGGCGGCACGGTCGTGTGTGCAATTATGGATGTTCGGAGTCGTGGAGCTATAGTTAAGGGCCGTTCGGGCTCTCGGGTGATGACAAATATTGTGGTGGTGAGGCCGGAGGCGTCAAAATGCCTTAACCATGGCATACGGTCGTGCTTGACCTAGTGTCGAGAGCTATAGGACATGCGAGGAACTGGGCGTGCGGTAGCATAGTCGTGTGTGCAAATATGGCGGTTCTAGAGTTTGTGGAGCCATGGTTAAGGGCCATTCGGGTTCTCGAGCGGTAATAAACGCTGTGGTGGAGAGGCCAAAGGTGTTAAAACGCCTTAACCATGGTGCATGGGCGTGCTTGACTTGGTGCGAGGAGCCGTAGGACGCATAGGAACCGGCCGTGCGGCAGCAAAGTCGTGTGTGCAAATATGGCAGTTCTGGAGCCGTGGAGCCGAGGTTAAGGGCCGTTCAGGCTCTTGAGCGATGACAAACGCTATGGTAGAGAGGCCAGAGGTGTCAAAATGCCTTAACCATGGCGTACGGGCTTGCTTGACTCAGTGCCGGGAGCCATAGGACGCGTTGGAACCGACCATGCGGCAGCATGGTCGTGTGTGCAAATGTGGCAGTTTTGCAGCCGTGGAGCCATGGTTAAGGGCCCTTCAGGCTCTCGGGTGATGGAAAACGCTATGGTGGAGAGGTGAGAGGCATCAAAATGGCTTAACCATGGCGTACGGGTGTGCTTGAACCGGTGCCGAGAGCCGTAGGATGCACGGGATCCGGCCGTGCGCCGGCACGGTCGTGTGTGCAATTATGGATGTTGCAGAGTCGTGGAGCTATAGTTAAGGGCCGTTCGGGCTCTCGGGTGATGACAAACATTGTGGTGGTGGGGCCGGAGGTGTCAAAACGCCTTAACCATGGCATACGGTCGTGCTTGACCTAGTGTCGAGGCTGTAGGACACGTAGGAACCGGGCTGTGCGGTAGCATAGTCGTGTGTGCAAATATGGCAGTTCTAGAGCGGTGGAGCCATGGTTAAGGGCCATTCGGGTTCTTGGGCGGCAACAAATGCTGTGGTCGAGAGGCCGAGCGGTGTCAAAACGCCTTAACCATAGTGCATGGGCGTGCTTGACTTGGTGCGAGGAGCCGTAGGATGCGCAGGAACCGGCCGTGCGGCAGCAAAGTCGTGTGTGCAAATATGGCGGTTACGGAGCCGTGGAGCCGAGGTTAAGTGCCATTCGGGTTCTCGAGTGACGGCAAATGCTGTGGTCGAGAGGCCAGCGGTGTCAAAATGCCTTAACCATAGTGCATGGGCGTGCTTGACTTGGTGCGAGGAGCCGTAGGATGCGTAGGAACCGGCCGTGCGGCAGCAAAGTCGAGTGTGCAAATATGGCAGTTTTGGAGCCGTGGAGGCGTGGTTAAGGGCCCTTCAGGCTCTCGGGTGATGGAAAACTCTATGGTGGAGAGGTGAGAGGCATCAAAATGGCTTAACCATGGCGTACAGGCGTGCTTGACCCGGTGCCGAGAGCCATAGGATGCACGGGGATCCGGCCGTGCGGCAGCACAGTCGTGTGTGCAAATATGGATGTTCTGGAGTCGTGGAGCTGTAGTTAAGGGCCGTTCAGGCTCTCGGGTGATGACAAACATTGTGGTGGTGAGGCCAGAGGCATCAAAACACCTTAAACCTGTCATACGGTCATGCTTGACCTAGTGTCAAGAGTTGTAGGACACGCACGAACCGGCTGTGCGGTAGCATATTCGTGTGTGCAAATATGGCAGTTCTGGAGCCATGCTTAAGGGCCATTCAGGTTCTTAGGTGGCAACAAACGCTGTGGTGGTGAGGCTAGAGGTGTCAAAATGCCTTAACCATGGCGTACGGGCATGCTTGACTCAGTGCCAGGAGCCATAGGATGCGTTGGAACTGACCGTGCGGCAGCATGGTCGTGTGTGCAAATATGGCAGTTCTGGAGCCGTGGAGCCAAGGTTAAGGGCCGTTCAGGCTCTCGAGCGATGGCAAACGCTATGGTAGAGAGGCCGGAGGTGTCAAAATGCCTTAACCATGGCGTACGGGCATGCTTGACTCGGTGCCGAGAGCCATAGGATGCGTTGGAACCGGCCGTGCGGCGGCATGGTCGTGTGTGCAAATATGGCGGTTTGCGGCCGTGGAGGCTGTGGTTAAGGGCCCTTCAGGCTTTCGGGTGATGAAAAACTCTATGGTGGAGAGGTGAGAGACATCAAAATGGCTTAACCATGGCGTACGGGCGTGCTTGACCCGGTGCCGAGAGCCGTAGGATGCACGGGATCCGGCGTGCGCGGCACGGTCGTGTGTGCAATTATGGATGTTACGGAGTCGTGGAGCTATAGTTAAGGGCCGTTCGGGCTCTCGGGTGATGACAAATATTCTGGTGGTGAGGCCGGAGGCGTCAAAATGCCTTAACCATGGCATACGGTCGTGCTTGACCTAGTGTCGAGAGCTATAGGACATGCGAGGCGGGCGTGCGGTAGCATAGTCGTGTGTGCAAATATGGCGGTTCTAGAGCTGTGGAGCCATGGTTAAGGGCCATTCGGGTTCTCGGCGGTAATAAACGCTGTGGTGGAGAGGCCAAAGGTGTTAAAATGCCTTAACCATGGTGCATGGGCGTGCTTGACTTGGTGCGAGGAGCCGTAGGACGCATAGGAACCGGCCGTGCGGCGGCAAAGTCGTGTGTGCAAATATGGCGGTTACGGAGCCGTGGAGCCGAGGTTAAGGGCCGTTCGGGCTCTCGAGCGATGACAAACGCTATGGTAGAGAGGCCGGAGGTGTCAAAATGCCTTAACCATGGCGTACGGGCTTGCTTGACTCGTGCGGGAGCCATAGGACGCGTTGGAACCGACCATGCGGCGGCATGGTCGTGTGTGCAAATGTGGCGGTTTCTTTGCCGTGGAGCCATGGTTAAGGGCCCTTCGGGCTCTCGGGTGATGGAAAACTCTATGGTGGAGAGGTGAGAGGCATCAAAATGGCTTAACCATGGCGTACGGGTGTGCTTGAACCGGTGCCGAGAGCCGTAGGATGCACGGGATCCGGCCGTGCGCCGGCACGGTCGTGTGTGCAATTATGGATGTTACGGAGTCGTGGAGCTATAGTTAAGGGCCGTTCGGGCTCTCGGGTGATGACAAACATTGTGGTGGTGGGGCCGGAGGTGTCAAAACGCCTTAACCATGGCATACGGTCGTGCTTGACCTAGTGTCGAGAGCTGTAGGACACGTAGGAACCGGGCGTGCGGTAGCATAGTCGTGTGTGCAAATATGGCGGTTCTAGAGCGGTGGAGCCATGGTTAAGGGCCATTCGGGTTCTTGGGCGGCAACAAATGCTGTGGTCGAGAGAGGCCGGCGGTGTCAAAACGCCTTAACCATAGTGCATGGGCGTGCTTGACTTGGTGCGAGGAGCCGTAGGATGCGGGGAACCGGCCGTGCGGCGGCAAAGTCGTGTGTGCAAATATGGCAGTTCTGGAGCCGTGGAGCCGAGGTTAAGTGCCGTTCAGGCTCTCGAGTGACGGCAAATGCTATGGTAGAGAGGCCAGAGGTGTCAAAATGCCTTAACCATGGCGTACAGGCATGCTTGACTCAGAGCCGGGAGCCATAAAATGCGTTGGAACCGACCGTGCGGCAGCATGGTCGAGTGTGCAAATATGGCAGTTTTGGAGCCGTGGAACCGTGGTTAAGGGCCCTTCGGGCTCTTGGGTGATGGAAAACTCTATGGTGGAGAGGAGAGAGGCATCAAAATGGCTTAACCATGGCGTACGGGCGTGCTTGACCCGGTGCCGAGAGCCATAGGATGCACAGGATCCGACCGTGCGGCAGCACAGTCGTGTGTGCAATTATGGATGTTCTGGAGTCGTGGAGCTGTAGTTAAGGGCCGTTCGGGCTCTCGGGTGATGACAAACATTGTGGTGGTGAGGCCAGAGGCATCAAAACACCTTAACCATGGCATACGGTCATGCTTGACCTAGTGTCAAGAGCTGTAGGACACGCACGAACCGGCTGTGCGGTAGCATATTCGTGTGTGCAAATATGGCAATTCTAGAGTTTGTGGAGCCATGGTTAAGGGCCATTCGGGTTCTCGAGGCAGCAACAAACGCTGTGGTGGAGAGGCTAGAGGTGTCAAAATGCCTTAACCATGGCGTACGGGCATGCTTGACTCGGTGCCGGGAGCCATAGGATGCGTTGGCCCGGCCGTGCGGCGCGGCATGGTCGTGTGTGCAAATATGGCGGTTCGGAGCCGTGGAGCCAAGGTTAAGGGCCGTTCGGGCTCTCGGCGATGGCAAACGCTATGGTAGAGAGGCCGAGGTGTCAAAATGCCTTAACCATGGCGTACGGGCATGCTTGACTCAATGCCGAGAGCCATAGGATGCGTTGGAACCGGCCGTGCGGCGGCATGGTCGTGTGTGCAAATATGGCGTTTTGCGGCCGTGGAGGCGTGGTTAAGGGCCCTTCGGGCTCTCGGGTGATGAAAAACTCTATGGTGGAGAGGTGAGAGGCATCAAAATGGCTTAACCATGGCGTACGGGCGTGCTTGACCCGGTGCCGAGAGCCGTAGGATGCACGGGATCCGGGCGTGCGGCGGCACGGTCGTGTGTGCAATTATGGATGCAGGTCGTGGAGCTATAGTTAAGGGCCGTTCGGGCTCTCGGGTGATGACAAATATTGTGGTGGTGAGGCCGGAGGTGTCAAAACGCCTTAACCATGGCATACGGTCGTGCTTGACCTAGTGTCGAGAGCTATAGGACATGCAGGAGGCCCTGTTTGTGCGGTAGCATAGTCGTGTGTGCAAATATGGCGGTTCTAGAGCTGTGGAGCCATGGTTAAGGGCCATTCGGGTTCTTGGGCGCTAATAAACGCTGTGGTGGAGAGGCCAAAGGTGTTAAAATGCCTTAACCATGGTGCATGGGCGTGCTTGACTTGGTGCGAGGAGCCGTAGGACGCATAGGAACCGGCCGTGCGGCGGCAAAGTCGTGTGTGCAAATATGGCGGTTACGGAGCCGTGGAGCCGAGGTTAAGGGCCGTTCGGGCTCTCAAGCGACGACAAACGCTATGGTAGAGAGGCCGAGAGGTGTCAAAATACCTTAACCATGGCGTACGGGCTTGCTTGACTCGGTGCGGGAGCCATAGGACGCGTTGGAACCGACCATGCGGCGGCATGGTCGTGTGTGCAAATGTGGCGGTTTTGCCGTGGAGCCATGGTTAAGGGCCCTTCGGGCTCTCGGGTGATGGAAAACTCTATGGTGGAGAGGTGAGAGGCATCAAAATGGCTTAACCATGGCATACGGGTGTGCTTGAACCGGTGCCGAGAGCCGTAGGATGCACGGGATCCGGCCGTGCGCCGGCACGGTCGTGTGTGCAATTATGGATGTTACGGAGTCGTGGAGCTATAGTTAAGGGCCGTTCGGGCTCTCGGGTGATGACAAACATTGTGGTGGTGGGGCCCGAGGTGTCAAAACGCCTTAACCATGGCATATGGTTGTGCTTGACCTAGTGTCGAGATGTAGGACACGTAGGAACCATTTTGTGCGGTAGCATAGTCGTGTGTGCAAATATGGCAGTTCTAGAG
This sequence comes from Themeda triandra, assembly GCA_018135685.1. Lineage (NCBI taxonomy): Eukaryota > Viridiplantae > Streptophyta > Magnoliopsida > Poales > Poaceae > Themeda > Themeda triandra. The sequence goes on from JAENPR010001841.1 coordinate 86,394, forward strand.
CGGTGGAGCCATGGTTAAGGGCCATTCGGGTTCTTGGGCGGCAACAAATGCTGTGGTCGAGAGGCTAGCGGTGTCAAAATGCCTTAACCATAGTGCATGGGCATGCTTGACTTGGTGCGAGGAGCCGTAGGATGCGCAGGAACCGGCCGTGCGGCAGCAAAGTCGTGTGTGCAAATATGGCGGTTACGGAGCCGTGGAGCCGAGGTTAAGTGCCGTTCGGGCTCTTGAGTGACGGCAAACGCTATGGTAGAGAGGCGAGGAGGTGTCAAAATGCCTTAACCATGGCGTACGGGCATGCTTGACTCGAGCCGGGAGCCATACAATGCGTTGGAACCGGCCGTGCGGCAGCATGGTCGAGTGTGCAAATATGGCGGTTTTGGAGCCGTGGAGGCATGGTTAAGGGCCCTTTAGGCTCTCGGGTGATGGAAAACTCTATGGTGGAGAGGTGAGAGGCATCAAAATGGCTTAACCATGGCGTACGGGCGTGCTTGACCCGGTGCCGAGAGCCATAGGATGCACGGGGATCCGGCCGTGCGGCGGCACGGTCGTGTGTGCAATTATGGATGTTCTGGAGTCGTGGAGCTGTAGTTAAGGGCCGTTCGGGCTCTCGGGTGATGACAAACATTGTGGTGGTGAGGCCGGAGGCATCAAAACGCCTTAACCATGGCATACGGTCATGCTTGACCTAGTGTCAAGAGCTCATAGGACACGCACGAACCGTTGTGCGGTAGCATATTCGTGTGTGCAAATATGGCGGTTCTAGAGCTGTGGAGCCATGGTTAAGGGCCATTCGGGTTCTCGAGGCGGCAACAAACGCTGTGGTGGAGAGGCTAGAGGTGTCAAAATGCCTTAACCATGGCGTACGGGCATGCTTGACTCGGTGCCGGGAGCCATAGGATGCGTTGGAACGACCGTGTGGCGGCATGGTCGTGTGTGCAAATATGGCGGTTCGGAGCCGTGGAGCCAAGGTTAAGGGCCGTTCGGGCTCTCGAGCGATGGCAAACGCTATGGTAGAGAGGCCCGGAGGTGTCAAAATGCCTTAACCATGGCGTACGGGCATGCTTGACTCGGTGCCGAGAGCCATAGGATGCGTTGGAACCGACCGTGCGCGGCATGGTTGTGTGTGCAAATATGGCAGTTTTGCGGCCGTGTTTGTGGTTAAGGGCCCTTCGGGCTCTCGGGTGATGAAAAACTCTATGGTGGAGAGGTGAGAGGCATCAAAATGGCTTAACCATGGCGTACGGGCGTGCTTGACCCGGTGCGAGAGCCGTAGGATGCACGGGATCCGGCCGTGCGGCGGCACGGTCGTGTGTGCAATTATGGATGTTCGGAGTCGTGGAGCTATAGTTAAGGGCCGTTCGGGCTCTCGGGTGATGACAAATATTGTGGTGGTGAGGCCGGAGGCGTCAAAATGCCTTAACCATGGCATACGGTCGTGCTTGACCTAGTGTCAAGAGCTATAGGACATGCGAGGCTAGGCGTGCGGTAGCATAGTCGTGTGTGCAAATATGGTAGTTCTAGAGCGGTGGAGCCATGGTTAAGGGCCATTCGGGTTCTCGGGCGGTAATAAATCTTGTGGTGGAGAGGCCAAAGGTGTTAAAATGCCTTAACCATGGTGCATGGGCGTGCTTGACTTGGTGCGTGGAGCCGTAGGACGCATAGGAACCGGCCGTGCGGCGGCAAAGTCGTGTGTGCAAATATGGCGGTTACGGAGCCGTGGAGCCGAGGTTAAGGGCCGTTCGGGCTCTCGAGCGATGACAAAGCTATGGTAGAGAGGCCGGAGGTGTCAAAATGCCTTAACCATGGTGTATGGGCTTGCTTGACTCGGTGCCGGGAGCCATAGGACGCGTTGGAACCGGCCATGCGGCAGCATAGTCGTGTGTGCAAATGTGGCAGTTTTGCGTGGAGCCATGGTTAAGGGCCCTTCAGGCTCTCGGGTGATGGAAAACTCTATGGTGGAGAGGTGAGAGGCATCAAAATGGCTTAACCATGGCGTGCGGGTGTGCTTGAACCGGTGCCGAGAGCCGTAGGATGCACAGGATCCGGCCGTGCGCCAGCACCGTCGTGTGTGCAATTATGGATGTTCTAGAGTCGTGGAGCTATAGTTAAGGGCCGTTCGGGCTCTTGGGTGATGACAAACATTGTGGTGGTGGGGCCAGAGGTGTCAAAATGCCTTAACCATGGCATACGGTCGTGCTTGACCTAGTGTCGAGAGCTATAGGACACATAGGAACCGGCTGTGCGGTAGCATAGTCGTGTGTGCAAATATGGCAGTTCTAGAGCGGTGAAAGCCATGGTTAAGGGCCATTCGGGTTCTTGGGCGGCAACAAATGCTGTGGTCGAGAGGCCAGCGGTGTCAAAACGCCTTAACCATAGTGCATGGGCGTGCTTGACTTGGTGCGAGGAGCCGTAGGATGCGCATAGGAACCGGCCGTGCGGCGGCAAAGTCGTGTGTGCAAACATGGCGGTTCGGAGCCGTGGAGCCGAGGTTAAGTGCCGTTCGGGCTCTCGAGTGACGGCAAACGCTATGGTAGAGAGGCCGAGAGGTGTCAAAATGCCTTAACCATGGCGTACGGGCATGCTTGACTCGTCAAAAGCCGGGAGCCATAAAATGCGTTGGAACCGGCCGTGCGGCGGCATGGTCGAGTGTGCAAATATGGCAGTTTTGGAGCCGTGGAGGCATGGTTAAGGGCCCTTTAGGCTCTCGGGTGATGGAAAACTCTATGGTGGAGAGGTGAGAGGCATCAAAATGGCTTAACCATGGCGTACGGGCGTGCTTGACCCGGTGCCGAGTGCCATAGGATGCACGGGATCCGGCCGTGCGGCGGCACGGTCGTGTGTGCAATTATGGATGTTCGGAGTCGTGGAGCTATAGTTAAGGGCCGTTCGGGCTCTTGGGTGATGACAAACATTGTGGTGGTGAGGCCGGAGGCATCAAAACGCCTTAACCATGGCATACGGTCATGCTTGACCTAGTGTCGAGAGCTGTAGGACACGCAGGAACCGGCTGTGCGGTAGCATAGTCGTGTGTGCAAATATGGCAGTTCTAGAGCTGTGGAGCCATGGTTAAGGGCCATTCGGGCTCTCGAGCGGCAACAAACGCTGTGGTGGAGAGGCTAGAGTTGTCAAAATGCCTTAACCATGGCGTACGGGCATGCTTGACTCAGTGCCGGGAGCCATAGGATGCGTTGGAACCGACCGTGTGGCAGCATGGTCGTGTGTGCAAATATGGCGGTTACGGAGCCTTGGAGCCAAGGTTAAGGGCCGTTCGGGCTCTCGAGCGATGGCAAACGCTATGGTAGAGAGGCCGGAGGTGTCAAAATGCCTTAACCATGGCGTACGGGCATGCTTGACTCGGTGCCGAGAGCCATAGGATGCGTTGGAACCGCCGTGCGGCAGCATGGTTGTGTGTGCAAATATGGCAGTTTTGCGGCCGTGGAGCTGCATGGTTAAGGGCCCTTCGGGCTCTCGGGTGATGAAAAACTCTATGGTGGAGAGGTGAGAGGCAACAAAATGGCTTAACCATGGCGTACGGGCGTGCTTGACCGGTGCGAGAGCCGTAGGATGCACGGGATCCGGCGTGCGGCGGCACGGTCGTGTGTGCAATTATGGATGTTCTGGAGTCGTGGAGCTATAGTTAAGGGCCGTTCGGGCTCTCGGGTGATGACAAATATTGTGGTGGTGAGGCCAGAGGCGTCAAAATGCCTTAACCATGGCATACGGTCGTGCTTGACCTAGTGTCAAGAGCTATAGGATATGCAGGAACTGGCTGTGCGGTAGCATAGTCGTGTGTGCAAATATGGCAGTTCTAGAGCTGTGGAGCCATGGTTAAGGGCCATTCGGGTTCTCGGGCGGTAATAAACGCTGTGGTGGAGAGGCCAAAGGTGTTAAAATGCCTTAACCATGGTGCATGGGCGTGCTTGACTTGGTGCGAGGAGCCGTAGGACGCATAGGAACCGGCCGTGCGGCAGCAAAGTCATGTGTGCAAATATGGCGGTTCCGGAGCCGTGGAGCCGAGGTTAAGGGCCGTTCGGGCTCTCGGCGACGACAAACGCTATGGTAGAGAGGCCGGAGGTGTCAAAATGCCTTAACCATGGCGTACGGGCTTGCTTGACTCGGTGCGGGAGCCATAGGACGCGTTGGAACCGACCATGCGGCGGCTTGGTCGTGTGTGCAAATGTGGCAGTTTTTTTGCGCCGTGGAGCCATGGTTAAGGGCCCTTCGGGCTCTCGGGTGATGGAAAACTCTATGGTGGAGAGGTGAGAGGCATCAAAATGGCTTAACCATGGCGTACGGGTGTGCTCGAACCGGTGCCGAGAGCCGTAGGATGCAAAGGATCCGGCCGTGCGCCAGCACAGTCGTGTGTGCAATTATGGATGTTCTAGAGTCGTGGAGCTATAGTTAAGGGCCATTCAGGCTCTTGGGTGATGACAAACATTGTGGTGGTGGGGCCAGAGGTGTCAAAACGCCTTAACCATGGCATACGGTCGTGCTTGACCTTGTGTCGAGAGCTGTAGGACACATAGGAACCGGCTGTGCGGTAGCATAGTCGTGTGTGCAAATATTGCAGTTCTAGAGCGGTGGAGCCATGGTTAAGGGCCAATCGGGTTCTTGGCGGCAACAAATGCGTGGTCGAGAGGCCAGCGGTGTCAAAACGCCTTAACCATAGTGCATGGGCGTGCTTGACTTGGTGCGAGGAGCCGTAGGATGCGCATAGGAACCGGCCGTGCGGCGGCAAAGTCGTGTGTGCAAACATGGCGGTTACGGAGCCGTGGAGCCGAGGTTAAGTGCCGTTCGGGCTCTTGAGTGACGGCAAACGCTATGGTAGAGAGGCCGGAGGTGTCAAAATGCCTTAACCATGGCGTACGGGCATGCTTGACTCGAGCCGGGAGCCATAAAATGCGTTGGAACCGACCGTGCGGCGGCATGGTCGAGTGTGCAAATATGGCGGTTTTGGAGTGGAATGCATGGTTAAGGGCCCTTCGGGCTCTCGGGTGATGGAAAACTCTATGGTGGAGAGGTGAGAGGCATCAAAATGGCTTAACCATGGCGTACGGGCGTGCTTGACCCGGTGCGAGAGCCATAGGATGCACGGGATCCGGCCGTGCGGCGGCACGGTCGTGTGTGCAATTATGGATGTTACGGAGTCGTGGAGCTATAGTGAAGGGCCGTTCGGGCTCTCGGGTGATGACAAACATTATGGTGGTGAGGCCGGAGGCATCAAAATGCCTTAACCATGGCATACGGTCATGCTTGACCTAGTGTCAAGAGCCGTAGGACACGCACGTGTTTGTGCGGTAGCATATTCGTGTGTGCAAATATGGCGGTTCTAGGGTTTGTGGAGCCATGGTTAAGGGCCATTCGGGTTCTCGGCGGCAATAAACGCTGTGGTGGAGAGGCTAGAGGTGTCAAAATGCCTTAACCATGGCGTACGGGCATGCTTGACTCGGTGCCGGGAGCCATAGGATGCGTTGGAAGCGGCCGTGCGGCGGCATGGTCGTGTGTGCAAATATGGCGGTTACGGAGCCTTGGAGCCAAGGTTAAGGGCCGTTCGGGCTCTCGGCGATGGCAAACGCTATGGTAGAGAGGCCCGAGAGGTGTCAAAATGCCTTAACCATGGCGTACGGGCATGCTTGACTCGGTCTTGAGAGCCATAGGATGCGTTGGAACCGGCCGTGCGGCGGCATGGTTGTGTGTGCAAATATGGCGGTTTTGCGGCCGTGGAGGCTGTGGTTAAGGGCCCTTCGAGGCTCTCGGGTGATGAAAAACTCTATGGTGGAGAGGTGAGAGGCATCAAAATGGCTTAACCATGGCGTACGGGCGTGCTTGACCGGTGCCAAGAGCCGTAGGATGCACGGGATCCGGTGTGCGCGGCATGAGTCGTGTGTGCAATTATGGATGTTACAGGTCGTGGAGCTATAGTTAAGGGCCGTTCGGGCTCTCGGGTGATGACAAATATTGTGGTGGTGAGGCCGGAGGCGTCAAAATGCCTTAACCATGGCATACGGTCGTGCTTGACCTAGTGTCGAGTGAGCTATAGGACATGCGAGGCTGTTTGTGCGGTAGCATAGTCGTGTGTGCAAATATGGCGGTTCTAGAGGCTGTGGAGCCATGGTTAAGGGCCATTCGGGTTCTCGGCGGTAATAAACCTTTGTGGTGGTGAGGCCAAAGGTGTTAAAACGCCTTAACCATGGTGCATGGGCGTGCTTGACTTGGTGCGAGGAGCCGTAGGACGCATAGGAACCGGCCGTGCGGCAACAAAGTCGTGTGTGCAAATATGGCAGTTCTGGAGCCGTGGAGCCGAGGTTAAGGGCCGTTCGGGCTCTCGACGGCGACCAACGCTATGGTAGAGAGGCCGGAGGTGTCAAAATGCCTTAACCATGGCGTACGGGCTTGCTTGACTCGGTGCTGCAGGGAGCCATGGGATGCGTTGGAACCGACCATGCGGCGGCATGGTCGTGTGTGCAAATGTGGCGGTTTTGCGCCGTGGAGCCATGGTTAAGGGCCCTTCGGGCTCTCGGGTGATGGAAAACTCTATGGTGGAGAGGTGAGAGGCATCAAAATGGCTTAACCATGGCGTACGGGTGTGCTTGAGCCGGTGCCGAGGCCGTAGGATGCACGGGATCCGGCCGTGCGCCGGCACAGTCGTGTGTGCAATTATGGATGTTCTGGGTCGTGGAGCTATAGTTAAGGGCCGTTCGGGCTCTCGGGTGATGACAAACATTGTGGTGGTGGGGCCAAAGGTGTCAAACGCCTTAACCATGGCATACGGTCGTGCTTGACCTAGTGTCGAGCTGTAGGACACGTAGGAACCGGTTTGTGCGGTAGCATAGTCGTGTGTGCAAATATGGCAGTTCTAGAGCGGTGGAGCCATGGTTAAGGGCCATTCGGGTTCTTGGGCGGCAACAAATGCTGTGGTCGAGGCCGGCGGTGTCAAAATGCCTTAACCATAGTGCATGGGCGTGCTTGACTTGGTGCGAGGAGCCATAGGATGCGCGAGGGAACCGGCCGTGCGCGGCAAAGTCGTGTGTGTGCAAATATGGCGGTTCGGAGCCGTGGAGCCGAGGTTAAGTGCCGTTCGAGGGCTCTTGAGTGATGGCAAACGCTATGGTAGAGAGGCCGGAAGGTGTCAAAATGCCTTAACCATGGCGTACGGGCATGCTTGACTCGAGCGGGAGCCATAAAATGCGTTGGAACCGACCGTGCGGCAGCATGGTCGAGTGTGCAAATATGGCAGTTTTGCAGCCGTGGAGGCATGGTTAAGGGCCCTTCAGGCTCTCGGGTGATGGAAAACTCTATGGTGGAGAGGTGAGAGGCATCAAAATGGCTTAACCATGGCGTACGGGCGTGCTTGACCCGGTGCGAGAGCCATAGGATGCACGGGGGGATCCGGCCGTGTGGCGGCTCTGATCGTGTGTGCAATTATGGATGCAGGTCGTGGAGCTATAGTTAAGGGCCGTTCGGGCTCTTGGGTGATGACAAACATTGTGGTGGTGAGGCCGAGGCATCAAACGCCTTAACCATGGCATACGGTCATGCTTGGCCTAGTGTCAAGAAGGCTATAGGACACGCACGAGCAGGTTGTGCGGTAGCATATTCGTGTGTGCAAATATGGCAGTTCTAGAGGCATGGAGCCATGGTTAAGGGCCATTCGGGTTCTCGGGCGGCAACAAACGCTGTGGTGGAGAGGCTAGAGGTGTCAAAAATGCCTTAACCATGGCGTACGGGCATGCTTGACTCGGTGCCGGGAGCCATAGGATGCGTTGGGAGCGGCCGTGCGGCGGCATGGTCGTGTGTGCAAATATGGCGGTCTGGGCCGTGGAGCCAAGGTTAAGGACGTTCGGGCTCCGGCGATGGCAAATGCTATGGTAGAGAGGCCTGAGGTGTCAAAATGCCTTAACCATGGCGTACGGGCATGCTTGACTCAGTGCTGAGAGCCATGGGATGCGTTGGAACCGACCGTGCGACAGCATGGTCGTGTGCAAATATGGCGGTTTGCGGCCGTGGAGCTGTGGTTAAGGGCCCTTCGGGCTCTCGGGTGATGAAAAACTCTATGTGGAGAGGTGAGAGGCATCAAAATGGCTTAACCATGGCATACGGGCGTGCTTGACCGGTCTTGAGAGCCATAGGATGCACGAGGATCACAGCCGTGCGCGGCACGGTTGTGTGTGCAATTATGGATGTTAAAGGTCATGGAGCTATAGTTAAGACGTTCGGGCTCTCGGGTGATGACAAATATTGTGGTGGTGAGGCCAAAGGCATCAAAATGCCTTAACCATGGCATACGGTCGTGCTTGACCTAGTGTCTTGAGGCTATAGGACATGCGGGAACTGGGCGTGCGGTAGCATAGTCGTGTGTGCAAATATGGCGGTTCTAGAGTTTGTGGAGCCATGGTTAGGGCCATTCGGGTTCTCGGGCGGCAACAAACGCTGTGGTGGAGAGGCGAAAGGTGTTAAAACGCCTTAACCATGGTGCATGGGCATGCTTGACTTGCAAGGAGCCGTGACACGGACCGGCCGTGCGGCAGGACGTGTGCAAATAGGACGGAGCCGGCCGTTTAAGGCTGCTCTTTTTGCGGCATGCATCAAAAACTAAATCACAAAGCCTTACGTGTGTGCAAATATGGCCTTTACGCTTTGCCGAGATGTAAGGGGACATTTTGGGATTCCATTTCTTAATACCAGCCGAGGTTCAAATTGATGTTCCAATATCTTCTTGTCATTTTTTCCACACTTCCTTTTTATTTTCGGGCTCTCGGCGATGACAAACGCTATGGTAGAGAGGCCGAGAGGTGTCAAAATGCCTTAACCATGGCGTACGGGCTTGCTTGACTCGGTGCCGGGAGCCATAGGACACGTTGGAACCGACCATGCGGCGGCATGGTCGTGTGTGCAAATGTGGCAGTTTTGCGGCCGTGGAGCCATGGTTAAGGGCCCTTCGGGCTCTCGGGTGATGGAAAACTCTATGGTGGAGAGGTGAGAGGCATCAAAATGGCTTAACCATGAGCGTACGGGTGTGCTTGACCGGTGCCGAGAGCCGTAGGATGCACGGGATCCGGCCGTGCGCCCCGGAAAAAGTCGTGTGTGCAATTATGGATGTTACGGAGTCGTGGAGCTATAGTTAAGGGCCGTTCGGGCTCTCGGGTGATGACAAACATTGTGGTGGTGGGGCCCGGAGGTGTCAAAACGCCTTAACCATGGCATACGGTCGTGCTTGACCTAGTGTCGAGAGCTGTAGGACACGTAGGAACCGGGCGTGCGGTAAGCATGATCGTGTGTGCAAATATGGCGGTTCTAGCGCGGTGGAGCCATGGTTAAGGGCCATTCGGGTTCTCGAGGCGTGTAAATCTTTGTGGTCGAGAGGCCGGTGTTAAAACGCCTTAACCATAGTGCATGGGCGTGCTTGACTTGGTGCGAGGAGCCGTAGGACGCATAGGAACCGGCCGTGCGGCGGCAAAGTCGTGTGTGCAAATATGGCGGTCTGGGCCGTGGAGCCGAGGTTAAGGGCCGTTCCGGGCTCTCGAGCAACGACAAACGCTATGGTAGAGGCCGGAGGTGTCAAAATGCCTTAACCATGGCGTACGGGCTTGCTTGACTCGGTGCAGGAGCCATGGGGCCCGGCGTTGGAACCGGCCATGCGGCGGCATGGTCGTGTGTGCAAATGTGGCGGTTTTGCCGTGGAGCCATGGTTAAGGGCCCCCGGGCTCTCGGGTGATGGAAAACTCTATGGTGGAGAGGTGAGAGGCATCAAAATGGCTTAACCATGGTGTACGGGTGTGCTTGACCCGGTGCCGAGAGCCGTAGGATGCACGGGATCCGGCCGTGCGCCGGCACGATCGTGTGTGCAATTATGGATGTTGCAGGTCGTGGAGCTATAGTTAGAGGGCCGTTCGGGCTCTCGGGTGATGACAAACATTGTGGTGGTGGGGCCAAAGGCATCAAATGCCTTAACCATGGCATACGGTCATGCTTGACCTAGTGTTGAGAGCTATAGGACACGCAGGGAACAGTTGTGCGGTAGCATATTCGTGTGTGCAAATATGGCGGTTCTAGGCGGTGGAGCCATGGTTAAGGGCCATTCGGGTTCTTGGGCGGCAACAAACTGTGGTCGAGAGGCCGAGGTGTCAAAATGCCTTAACCATGGCATGGGCGTGCTTGACTTGGTCACCGAGGAGCCGTAGGATGCGCGAGGAGCGCGACGTGCGGCGGCAAGTCGTGTGTGCAAATATGCGGTTACGGAGCCCCGTGGAGCCGAGGTTAAGTGCCGTTCAGGCTCTTGAGTGACAGCAAACGCTATGGTAGAGAGGCCGGAAGGTGTCAAAATGCCTTAACCATGGCGTACGGGCATGCTGACTCGATCTTAGGGGGGCCATAAAATGCGTTGGAGGCCGGCCATGCGGCGGCATGGTCGTGTGTGCAAATATGGCGTTTTGCCCCGTGGAGGCATGGTTAAGGGCCCTTGAGGCTCTCGAGGTGATGGAAAACTCTATGGTGGAGAGGTGAGAGGCATCAAAATGGCTTAACCATGGCGTACGGGCGTGCTTGACCCGGTGCCGAGCCATAGGATGCACGGGATCCGACCGTGCACCGGCACGGTCGTGTGTGCAATTATGGATGTTCAGAGTCGTGGAGCTATAGTTAAGGGCCGTTCGGGCTCTCGGGTGATGACAAACATTGTGGTGGTGAGGACGGAAGGCATCAAAATGCCATAACCATGGCATACGGTCATGCTTGACCTAGTGTCAAGAGAGATGTAGGACACGCACGAACCGGTTGTGCGGTAGCATATTCGTGTGTGCAAATATGGTAGTTCTAGAGCTGTGGAGCCATGGTTAAAGGCCATTCGGGTTCTCGGGCGGCAAATGCGTGGTGGAGAGGCTAGAGGTGTCAAAACACCTTAACCATGGCGTACGGGCATGCTTGACTTGGTGCGGAGCCATAGGATGCGAGGGCGACCGTGCGGCGGCATGGTCGTGTGTGCAAATATGGCGGTTACGGGCCGTGGAGCCAAGGTTAAGGGCCGTTTAGGCTCTCGGCGATAGCAAACGCTATGGTAGAGAGGCCCGGAAGGTGTCAAAATGCCTTAACCATGGCGTACGGGCATGCTTGACTCGGTGCTAGGGAGCCATAGGATGCGTTGGAACCGGCCGTGCGGCGGCATGGTCGTGTGTGCAAATATGGCGGTTTGGGCCGTGGAGGCATGGTTAAGGGCCCTTCGGGCTCTCGGGTGATGGAAAACTCTATGGTGGAGAGGTGAGAGGCATCAAAATGGATTAACCATGGCGTACGGGTGTGCTTGACCGGTGCCGAGAGCCATAGGATGCACGGGATCCGAGCTGTGCGGCGGCACGGTCGTGTGTGCAATTATGGATGTTGGAGTCATGGAGCTATAGTTAAGTGCCGTTCGGGCTCTCGGGTGATGACAAACATTGTGGTGGTGAGGCCGAGGCGTCAAAATGCCTTAACCATGGCATACGGTCGTGCTTGACCTAGTGTCAAGACCATAGGACATGTAAAGGCCCATTTTGTGCGGTAGCATAGTCGTGTGTGCAAATATGGCAGTTCTAGAGCGGTGGAGCCATGGTTAAGGGCCATTCGGGTTCTTGGGTGGCAACAAATGCTGTGGTGGAGAGGCCAGAGGTGTCAAAATGCCTTAACCATAGTGCATGGGCGTGCTTGACTCGGTGCGGGAGCCGTAGGATGCGTTGGGCGGCCGTGCGGCGGCATGGTCGTGGGTGCAAATATGGCAATTCGGAGCCGTGGAGCCAAAGGTTAAGTGCCGTTCGGGCTCTCGAGTGATGGGCAAAGCGCTATGGTAGAGAGGCCGAGAGGTGTCAAAATGCCTTAACCATGGCGTACGGGCATGCTTGACTCGGTGCTAGAGCCATAGGATGCATTGGATCAAGCCGTGCGCGGCATGGTCGTGTGTGCAAATATGGATGTTAAAGAGTCGTGGAGCTATAATTAAGGAGCCGTTCAGGCTCTCGGGTGATAAACAAACATTGTGGTGGTGAGGCCGGGAGGCATCAAAATGGCTTAACCATGGCATACGGTCATGCTTGGCCGGTGCAGGGAGCGTAGGATGCACGGGATCCGGCCGTGCGGCGGCACGGTCGTGTGTGCAATTATGGATGTTACGGAGTCGTGGAGCTATAGTTAAGGGCCGTTCGGGCTCTCGGGTGATGACAAACATTGTGGTGGTGAGGCCGGAGGCATCAAAATGCCTTAACCATGGCATACGGTCGTGCTTGACCTAGTGTCGAGAGCTATAGGACACGCGGAACCGGCGTGCGGTAGCATAGTCGTGTGTGCAAATATGGCGGTTCTAGAGCGTGGAGCCATGGTTAAGGGCCATTCGGGTTCTCGGGCGGCAACAAACGCTGTGGTGGAGAGGCCAGAGGTGTCAAAATGCCTTAACCATGGTGCATGGGCGTGCTTGACTTGGTGCGAGGCCGTAGGATGCGTAGGAACCGGCCGTGCGGCGGCAAAGTCGTGTGTGCAAATATGGCGGTTACGGAGCCGTGGAGCCGAGGTTAAGGGCCGTTCGGGCTCTCGAGCGATGGCAAACGCTATGGTAGAGAGGCCGGAGGTGTCAAAATGCCTTAACCATGGCGTACGGGCATGCTTGACTCGGTGCGGGAGCCATAGGATGCGTTGGAACCGGCCGTGCGGCGGCATGGTCGTGTGTGCAAATATGGCGGTTTTGCGGCCGTGGAGGCATGGTTAAGGGCCCTTCGGGCTCTCGGGTGATGGAAAACTCTATGGTGGAGAGGTGAGAGGCATCAAAATGGCTTAACCATGGCGTACGGGCGTGCTTGACCGGTGCGAGAGCCATAGGATGCACGGGATCCGGCCGTGCGGCGGCACGGTCGTGTGTGCAATTATGGATGTTACGGAGTCGTGGAGCTATAGTTAAGGGCCGTTCGGGCTCTCGGGTGATGACAAACATTGTGGTGGTGAGGCCGGAGGCGTCAAAATGCCTTAACCATGGCATACGGTCGTGCTTGACCTAGTGTCGAGAGCTATAGGACACGCAGGAACCGGGCGTGCGGTAGCATAGTCGTGTGTGCAAATATGGCGGTTCTAGAGCGGTGGAGCCATGGTTAAGGGCCATTCGGGTTCTCGGGCGGCAACAAATGCTGTGGTGGAGAGGCCAAAGGTGTCAAAATGCCTTAACCATGGTGCATGGGCGTGCTTGACTTGGTGCGAGGAGCCGTAGGATGCGTTGGAACCGGCCGTGCGGCGGCAAAGTCGTGTGTGCAAATATGGCGGTTACGGAGCCGTGGAGCCGAGGTTAAGGGCCGTTCGGGCTCTCGGCGATGGCAAACGCTATGGTAGAGAGGCCGGAGGTGTCAAAATGCCTTAACCATGGCGTACGGGCATGCTTGACTCGGTGGGAGCCATAGGATGCGTTGGAACCGGCCGTGCGGCGGCATGGTCGTGTGTGCAAATATGGCGGTTTTGGCCGTGGAGGCATGGTTAAGGGCCCTTCGGGCTCTCGGGTGATGGAAAACTCTATGGTGGAGAGGTGAGAGGCATCAAAATGGCTTAACCATGGCGTACGGGCGTGCTTGACCGGTGCGAGAGCCATAGGATGCACGGGATCCGGCCGTGCGGCGGCACGGTCGTGTGTGCAATTATGGATGTTAGTCGTGGAGCTATAGTTAAGGGCCGTTCGGGCTCTCGGGTGATGACAAACATTGTGGTGGTGAGGCCGGAGGTGTCAAAATGCCTTAACCATGGCATACGGTCGTGCTTGACCTAGTGTCGAGAGCTATAGGACACGCGGAACCGGCGTGTGCGGTAGCATAGTCGTGTGTGCAAATATGGCGGTTCTAGAGCGGTGGAGCCATGGTTAAGGGCCATTCGGGTTCTCGGGCGGCAACAAATGCTGTGGTGGAGAGGCCAAGGTGTCAAAATGCCTTAACCATGGTGCATGGGCGTGCTTGACTTGGTGCGAGGCCGTAGGATGCGGGAACCGGCCGTGCGGCGGCAAAGTCGTGTGTGCAAATATGGCGGTTACGGAGCCGTGGAGCCGAGGTTAAGGGCCGTTCGGGCTCTCGAGCGATGGCAAACGCTATGGTAGAGAGGCCGGAGGTGTCAAAATGCCTTAACCATGGCGTACGGGCATGCTTGACTCGGTGGGAGCCATAGGATGCGTTGGAACCGGCCGTGCGGCGGCATGGTCGTGTGTGCAAATATGGCGGTTTTGCCGTGGAGCCATGGTTAAGGGCCCTTCGGGCTCTCGGGTGATGGAAAACTCTATGGTGGAGAGGTGAGAGGCATCAAAATGGCTTAACCATGGCGTACGGGCGTGCTTGACCGGTGCGAGAGCCGTAGGATGCACGGGATCCGGCCGTGCGGCGGCACGGTCGTGTGTGCAATTATGGATGTTACGGAGTCGTGGAGCTATAGTTAAGGGCCGTTCGGGCTCTCGGGTGATGACAAACATTGTGGTGGTGAGGCCAGAGGCATCAAAATGCCTTAACCATGGCATACGGTCGTGCTTGACCTAGTGTCGAGAGCTGTAGGACACGCAGGAACCGGCCGTGCGGTAGCATAGTCGTGTGTGCAAATATGGCAGTTCTAGAGCGGTGGAGCCATGGTTAAGGGCCATTCGGGTTCTCGGGCGGCAACAAATGCTGTGGTAGAGAGGCCAGAGGTGTCAAAATGCCTTAACCATGGTGCATGGGCGTGCTTGACTTGGTGCGAGGAGCCGTAGGATGCGACCGGCCGTGCGGCGGCAAAGTCGTGTGTGCAAATATGGCGGTTACGGAGCCGTGGAGCCGAGGTTAAGGGCCGTTCGGGCTCTCGAGTGATGGCAAACGCTATGGTAGAGAGGCCGGAGGTGTCAAAATGCCTTAACCATGGCGTACGGGCATGCTTGACTCGGTGCGGGAGCCATAGGATGCGTTGGAACCGGCCGTGCGGCGGCATGGTCGTGTGTGCAAATATGGCGGTTTTGGGCCGTGGAGGCATGGTTAAGGGCCCTTCGGGCTCTCGGGTGATGGAAAACTCTATGGTGGAGAGGTGAGAGGCATCAAAATGGCTTAACCATGGCGTACGGGCGTGCTTGACCCGGTGCGAGAGCCATAGGATGCACGGGATCCGGCCGTGCGGCGGCACGGTCGTGTGTGCAATTATGGATGTTCTGGAGTCGTGGAGCTGTAGTTAAGGGCCGTTCGGGCTCTCGGGTGATGACAAACATTGTGGTGGTGAGGCCAGAGGCATCAAAATGCCTTAACCATGGCATACGGTCGTGCTTGACCTAGTGTCGAGAGCTGTAGGACACGCAGGAACCGGCTGTGCGGTAGCATAGTCGTGTGTGCAAATATGGCAGTTCTAGAGCTGTGGAGCCATGGTTAAGGGCCATTCGGGTTCTCGGGCGGCAACAAACGCTGTGGTGGAGAGGCCAGAGGTGTCAAAATGCCTTAACCATGGTGCATGGGCGTGCTTGACTTGGTGCCGGGAGCCATAGGATGCGTTGGAACCGACCGTGCGGCAGCAAAGTCGTGTGTGCAAATATGGCGGTTACGGAGCCGTGGAGCCAAGGTTAAGGGCCGTTCGGGCTCTCGAGCGATGGCAAACGCTATGGTAGAGAGGCCGGAGGTGTCAAAATGCCTTAACCATGGCGTACGGGCATGCTTGACTCGGTGCGGGAGCCATAGGATGCGTTGGAACCGGCCGTGCGGCGGCATGGTCGTGTGTGCAAATATGGCGGTTTTGCGGCCGTGGAGGCATGGTTAAGGGCCCTTCGGGCTCTCGGGTGATGGAAAACTCTATGGTGGAGAGGTGAGAGGCATCAAAATGGCTTAACCATGGCGTACGGGCGTGCTTGACCGGTGCGAGAGCCGTAGGATGCACGGGATCCGGCCGTGCGGCGGCACGGTCGTGTGTGCAATTATGGATGTTACAGGTCGTGGAGCTATAGTTAAGGGCCGTTCGGGCTCTCGGGTGATGACAAACATTGTGGTGGTGAGGCCGGAGGTGTCAAAATGCCTTAACCATGGCATACGGTCGTGCTTGACCTAGTGTCGAGAGCTATAGGACACGCGACCGGCGTGCGGTAGCATAGTCGTGTGTGCAAATATGGCGGTTCTAGAGCGGTGGAGCCATGGTTAAGGGCCATTCGGGTTCTCGGGCGGCAACAAACGCTGTGGTGGAGAGGCCAAAGGTGTCAAAATGCCTTAACCATGGTGCATGGGCGTGCTTGACTTGGTGCGGGAGCCGTAGGATGCGTAGGAACCGGCCGTGCGGCGGCAAAGTCGTGTGTGCAAATATGGCGGTTACGGAGCCGTGGAGCCGAGGTTAAGGGCCGTTCGGGCTCTCGAGCGATGGCAAACGCTATGGTAGAGAGGCCGGAGGTGTCAAAATGCCTTAACCATGGCGTACGGGCATGCTTGACTCGGTCGGGAGCCATAGGATGCGTTGGAACCGACCGTGCGGCGGCATGGTCGTGTGTGCAAATATGGCGGTTTTGCGCCGTGGAGCCATGGTTAAGGGCCCTTCGGGCTCTCGGGTGATGGAAAACTCTATGGTGGAGAGGTGAGAGGCATCAAAATGGCTTAACCATGGCGTACGGGCGTGCTTGACCGGTGCGAGAGCCGTAGGATGCACGGGATCCGGCCGTGCGCCGGCACGGTCGTGTGTGCAATTATGGATGTTACGGAGTCGTGGAGCTATAGTTAAGGGCCGTTCGGGCTCTCGGGTGATGACAAACATTGTGGTGGTGAGGCCGGAGGTGTCAAAATGCCTTAACCATGGCATACGGTCGTGCTTGACCTAGTGTCGAGAGCTATAGGACACGTAGGCCGGCGTGCGGTAGCATAGTCGTGTGTGCAAATATGGCTGTTCTAGAGCGGTGGAGCCATGGTTAAGGGCCATTCGGGTTCTCGGGCGGCAACAAATGCTGTGGTGGAGAGGCCAGCGGTGTCAAAATGCCTTAACCA
Organism: Themeda triandra; assembly: GCA_018135685.1. Taxonomy (NCBI): domain Eukaryota; kingdom Viridiplantae; phylum Streptophyta; class Magnoliopsida; order Poales; family Poaceae; genus Themeda; species Themeda triandra. The sequence continues at coordinate 103,343 of JAENPR010001841.1, forward strand.
TGGTGCATGGGCGTGCTTGACTTGGTGCGAGGAGCCGTAGGATGCGCGGGAACCGGCCGTGCGGCAGCAAAGTCGTGTGTGCAAATATGGCGGTTACGGAGCCGTGGAGCCGAGGTTAAGGGCCGTTCGGGCTCTCGAGCGATGGCAAACGCTATGGTAGAGAGGCCGAGAGGTGTCAAAATGCCTTAACCATGGCGTACGGGCATGCTTGACTCGGTGCGGGAGCCATAGGATGCGTTGGAACCGACCGTGCGGCGGCATGGTCGTGTGTGCAAATATGGCGGTTTTGGAGCCGTGGAGGCATGGTTAAGGGCCCTTCGGGCTCTCGGGTGATGGAAAACTCTATGGTGGAGAGGTGAGAGGCATCAAAATGGCTTAACCATGGCGTACGGGCGTGCTTGACCGGTGCGAGAGCCGTAGGATGCACGGGATCCGGCCGTGCGGCGGCACGGTCGTGTGTGCAATTATGGATGTTACGGAGTCGTGGAGCTATAGTTAAGGGCCGTTCGGGCTCTCGGGTGATGACAAACATTGTGGTGGTGAGGCCGGAGGCGTCAAAATGCCTTAACCATGGCATACGGTCGTGCTTGACCTAGTGTCGAGCTGTAGGACACGCGAGCCGCGTGCGGTAGCATAGTCGTGTGTGCAAATATGGCGGTTCTAGAGCTGTGGAGCCATGGTTAAGGGCCATTCGGGTTCTCGGGCGGCAACAAACGCTGTGGTGGAGAGGCGAGGTGTCAAAATGCCTTAACCATGGTGCATGGGCGTGCTTGACTAAGTGCCGGAGCCGTAGGATGCGTTGGGCCGGCCAGGTGGGCGGCGGCATGGTCGTGTGTGGCAAATATGGCGGTTTTGGAGCCGTGGAGGCATG